>JAJEKV010000571.1:0-144455 GCA_021234155.1 Isoetes taiwanensis
TCTTAGGCGATTTCAAGACTAGTTAGACTCTTCGGAGACTTTTGTATCTAAAATATTACATGATATATAAATACAATTCTGTTGCACTTTAAATGTTTTGTTGATGTATATTTACCCCACAATTATACCAACAAGCATAAACAATAGAGAACAAATGGAACAACCATATAGCCATTAATCCTTGTGGATGCGGCTGGGGCTGAAAAAGCGAGGGGGCGACAGCTGCGAGACCTTATAGAAGAGCAAACCCGCCCGGACCACCCAGGCAAGGAACCTGTGTTGAAGATAGGAACCCGCTGACCGGGCGGGAATAGCCGGATGAGGGCGGATGCAGGCGGATAAAACACATTCACCCCATCGTTACCAGCGAGTGGGTTCGGTGGGCAATCTTTCCGATTGCGCAAGCATCAGCTCGGCGGAGAGGAAGGGACAAGAGAACAAGAGAAGAGGAGATCCCCGAGTCGGAATCTTGAGCTCAGAGTTGATTTCGGACTCAGGCTACGAGGAAGAAGCGAGCTCGGGCAGGCGAGCGCCCGGAGGAGCGACAAAGAGATACGGGGGCCTCGGAGCTACGAGGAAGAAGGTAGATTCCGCAGGCAATGTATGGAAGGCAGGCGGGCGGTTCGAGAGCAGTCGAGGCTTAGAGCGAGGAGAGCATGTGGGCAGACGGAGAGAAATGAGGCGAAATGGGAAATGCTTATGGCATGAAGGATAAGGACAAAGGAGTTGCAACAGCCAACTTGAAAGAACCCTTTCGGTTGGTGGAAGGGTATGCAAGGCACCGCTTAGCGAGGATGCTTGTAAGTTCGAGAAAAGTTTGCTAAAGCCTTCAAAAGCGCCATTCGTTCCAAAGGGAACATAAAATCGACGTGATGCGGTGATTTCTGCGGTTGCGGCAAGGCAACAAGTCGATTAGAGAAATATCTGAGAATTCATGGGGGCTAAAGTGTAATAATAGAAGTTGGGAGAAGCATCACGATGAAAGCTATATAAATTTGAATAGAGATCCATAAACAGCGAAACAATAAACTTGAGGGCGATTATCGAGCGAGAATCGAGCTATAGCTTGCGGGGTCGGGACCTCAGAATAAGCGGGCACAAGTAGCAGTACTTCGAGAGGCAAGCGGCGAGGCTAGCCAGAGCAGCGATCGAGTCGGCTAGAGACAATATGGTGGGGCGAGGAAAGCGGCGGGGAAAAGCGGTGTCCTTCAAGGACAAGCGAGGAGAAGTCAAACTACTCCAAAGCGATTGCAATCGCATTTTGCAAGCGATGCCCAAGGAAAGAGGCGAGGTGCATAGGCAGGTTATTGCTTGGTGCTTCGGTGAGCCATAGGGCAAGCGCCCCTCGTCATGAGTGCGACTCTAGCGAGTTGGGGAATTGGGGCGCTGTCGGACGGCGGCGGCCCGCGACTACATTGGTGAGTGTCACATCTTTGCCGCAATAGATCTGAGCAAGCCGAGAGCCCCGGTATAAGGTAATTTCCAGTAGGGAAGGCTAAAGCTAAATTATTCATAGTCTTGATAGGCACAAGGGAAGTAGCCACAACTTTGCATCCCAGAATATAGTTCGGATGTTGAAGTTGAAGCCGCTAAAGTCAAAGCCAAGACCCGTTGTTTTAGCAAATTAGTGCGATGCAAAGGCGTGACGGCCGGGCAAGAGAAATTAACTTCGACATCGACTTGCGAGATTAATATCGGATGGGGCGCAGAATTAATGGGCATTGGAAAGTATGACTTGATCATAGGAATGCCGTACTTGGGGGCCAGGGGGCCATTGTCGGCCCAATGGCGGCGGTGACTTCAGCGCCCGGCAGCAGAATCATTGAGATAACGAGGTAAGAAGTTGTTCCCATCATCACGGTGCATGTCTTCTAAGCAATTTGTTCAGAAAGTGCATCAGAGTGAGCAAGTGGCATACATCTTCAAGCTTGAGATTAGTGGGCGGATTCGAAGAAACAAAGACAGCAGCCTTTCGACAATTTGCGAAACATTATCTCGGCTAATCACGAGGTTCCGCAGACCTCTTCCGGATGAGATCAAGCGGCTCCTCACTTATAGAAAGTCGAGTGCGAAATGCTTTTCGAACCGGGAACAAAGCCAACAAGCAGGCTCCATATAGAATGACAACACGGGGTTATCGAATTTGCGGCGATTGCAGGAGCTGCTTTCGACCTGGAACATTAGACCTAGTGTCTCGCCGTTTTGGAGCGCCCATTCTTTTTGTCAAGAAAGAAGGATGGATCTTTGAGAATATGCATAGACTATAAGCGGTTGAATAAGCACACCATTAAGAACAAGTATCTTCTAAGATCAGGGCGACTTGATGGATCAGCTCAAGGTGCAAAGATCTTCTCCAAAATCGACTTAAAAGGTGGGGTTATCATCAGATCAGGATAAAGGGAAGAAGACATCCATAAGAAGCCGCCTTGAGCGGTATGGGCATTATGAGTTCACGATGTGCCTTTGACTTATCAAATGCCCCATAGCGTTCATGAAGGCTCATGAGCGATATCTTCGGGGAGTTCACGGACACCTTTTGTGATTGTTTTCTTTGGTGACATTTTGGTGTATAGATCCCTTGAAGAACACATTACAACACGCGAAGGGTGCTGAAAAGTTGAAGAGCACCGGTTATGCATGAAGTTATTAAGTGTCATACCAACAGAAAGGTGGAGTATCTAGGTCATGTGATCTCCGGTGAAGGCATCTCAAGGACCCAGCCAAGTTAAAACCGTCATTGTTTGGCGAAGAATGTGCATGAAATTGAAGTTTCCTCGGCCTAGCGGTACTCTGAGAGGAAGTTAGTAAAGAACTTTGCTAAGATAGCAACCCGGATTAATATAGACCCTATGGCGAGGCCGAGAGAAGGTGAAAAGATTGGGTAGAACATTGGCACAAAGAAAGCCCCAAAAAGGGGTTGAATTGTTGAAAGGCTTTAACAAGCCCGATCTTAACCCTGGGACACGGAGAAAGATAAGCTTGTAGCATCGGTCTGATAAGATAGCCTCTGGTCACGATGCTTATGCAAGAAAGAAGCGTGTAGTAAGCATTATGATTCGGGGAAGATATGAGCAGCCCGAGGCTGCGCTTCTGATCTGTCGAAGGGAGTTGCCGGTTGTCGGGGGCATTAAGAATATGGAGGCATTGCCTCTTGGGAAGGAAGTTCCAATTGGATCTGAACCATGAGCCTCAATATGTATTCCATAATACCACCTTAATCTGACTAGCGAGGAGATGGATGGAGTTCCTCGAAAATATGACTTTGATATAGTCTACAAGCGGGAAGCTCAATGTGTGTAGCGGATCATTTAAGGCATCGAACAACTAGAGTGCATTGCAATGCAATTTCGGCTCTCGGCGACTTTGGTAAAAGTTGAAAGAGTCCTTATATGGGATGTGGATTTCAAGGAAGTATGGGCAAGCCTCTAAGGAGGGCGGAAACGGATAAAAGAAGCGGGGAGGCCTTCAAGCATTATAAGAAGGAAGGCAACTGTTATACCATAAGAACAAGTTGTCGTGCAGAATCATCGGTGTAAGGAGAAGTTGATCCTCCATGACCCAATAGCTGCCCATCTAGGGAGCCATGACGGGATTCATGAAAACATATTTCAAAGTCTTGCTGACTATTATGCCCGAGAATGAAGAAGCAAATAGCTGCTACATCAAGGAATGCGACTATGCGGTGACAAAGCGGGCGACTTCGAATTCGGGGGCATTAAAACCGATTAAGCGGTGCCAACTGAGTGGGGAGAATGTCGGCATGGATTTTCATCCACGGGACTCCCAAACGTGAGAGCAAGGATGCCTTAATGGTAGTGGTCGACAAGTTGTCGAAGATGGCACATTTGTGCCGGGAACTGACAGTCTGACCATGGATACCCGGCAAAGCTCTTCACCAAAAGAGATCTTGGGCTTCATGGCATGCCAAGGAGATCATCTCCGAAGCGAGGGGATCCGAAGTTCATGGCGCCTTTGGCAAAGACCTCTTTGCGGCGATCGGACGAAGCTATCCATGAGTACGGCATATCATCCTCGGCGGATGGCGAGCCGGAGGCGGACCAGCGAGGATTTTAGGACATGCTACGAAACTATGTCTGGAATAAGCAAGGTATGTGGGAAAATTTATTCACTTGGTGGGTTGCATACAATAGCACCAAGCCGAGGAATCATCCCAAATATGGCGTTTGCCAGTCGATTACGATATCGATTGCCTAACTCAGGACACTTAGCACACAACCCAGTGTCCAAAAGTGGAAGTTTGCGGCGGATGTTGGTAGATATCACGGCTTGTGGGAAGTTTCGTGGCTATCGCTGGCGGCAGAAGTCGTCAAAAAGAGCATCGGCCGACAAACATGAAGCGATAAAGTTCAAAGTTGGAGATGATGTTTGGCTCAAGATTAAGGTGAAGCCGGTGGCTTCGGGATCGGCAATTGCAGAAAGCTTGCTCCAAGGTGGGCTGGACCTTTGAGAATGGTGAAACTAGGCAATCAAGCCTACAAGCTGAACTTGCCGACACACCTAAAAGATTCATAAAAGGTCTTCCACGCGTGAGTTTCTTTGAAGCACACAAATCGAGGCCAGTCTTGGATTAATAATCTTTATTGGAAATAGCGGAGGAACGACTGGAAATGGTTACCTGAATTGATTCTTGATAAAGCTTTCCAAAAGCAGGGGTCGGAATTTCACCTCGTTATTTGGTCAGGTGAAACGCCCTACCGGTGGAAGGCGCCCGCGTGGGTATGAGAAGATTTAGTAAGCGGTACCCGCAGTTTATGGAGCAATGGGACAGCAAGGTCATCTCAGAAGAAATGACTCTGGAGCATGTCGTTGTGTGGAGTTAATTCTTGTATAGTTAAGATTAATCTGCATGCCACATACGTAGTATGGGTGCGTTGATGCGATGATGGGACCATTCGGTGATCTCTGGGCGTGGTGTAATGTCAATGTAGGCATGACCGCGTTTCCCGCTTAGGCGAGTGGAAGGTAGATTAGAAAGTCCTATTAATCCCGCGGAGTAGGCGACCTCGAAAGGAGGTCATTGAGGAATGCATTGATAGGAAAAGCACCTTTGGCCCCACTTATGCTTTGATAGGGGAATCTATCGCGCCCCCCCCGAGAAGGATATCCTCCTGGTTGGGCAACTAAGTGTAGGCATGGCGGCATATAGGCATGTAAACATCTCCATGACCATAATGGAAGATTCACCCCTCTTCCTCACAGCAGGAGATTAGCCATGCATCCATGTGTAGATAGGTGGGGTGGTCACCATATAACCAAAAATTTTAATTAATAATTAAATGGTACTAACGTGGTGATCGGCTGCCGAGGCGGTGGGCGCTGGGAGGCAGGAGGTGGGACTACGAAGACTTACAACACAAATTTTGTTGGAATGTGTTGCAAGGAATGAAAAGAAATGCCTCGGGCGTAATTTTAAAATTTTGATAAACTTAATCGTAATGTTAAGAAGTTTGGAGTAATCTGTTAGTAATGTTGTGAATTGATAAGTTATTTCATAATATAATGATGTAATAATGTCATAAAATATTACCTTAAAGGTATTAATAAATAAATGTGTATTTTGGTAGTATATCATTGCATCCGTTGATTGCCAGGTTAGGAAGATTCCAGGTGGGAGAACCAGGATCTGCGGACAGCACATCATTTCAAGGTGAAGGGAGAATGTGCGTTCGGATACGATGTCACGCTCCGGGGCGTATATTATTACTGCTTGCCGCATCCATTATCCACCACAGGTTGGCGTGTACCTGTATGGCCAAGTGGGTAGCCCTAGGGGCAACTTGCTAAGAATGTGCATTAGTATTAATGTGCATTTTTCCAATGTACACATTAATGTGGGCACCACATTTCCATATTGGCCACTTGATGCCAAGTGGGCCATACCCATAGATTGCAATTAATGTGCACATTTTCCAATGTACACATTCATTGTACTTCACACATTTCCATGTGAGAGCATTTTGGGTCACACATTTCCATGTGGGCACATTTGACCACCTAGCCCTTAAAGGCAAGTGGGCCCATTACCAATTATCCCACATGCCAAAGGGGATAATTGGAAACCTAACCACCCCTTGTCTATATAGGGTTGGAAACCCTAACTAACCTAATTTTTATTTTAGGGCTTTAGAACTGTTTTGGGCTGCCTCAGCATTAAGGCGCATCGACTTCTGCTGGGAGGTGCATCCTTAGTTCCTCGGTTCGGCGTTTCAGGATGGTCAGGAGCTCAGGTCAGGAGGAGCCCCTCAAGGATGGGGTATTTGGCCAGTTAGATAGTCTAAACCCTATTTTAGGCATTGAATCGGTAGGTTTAGCCTATTAGATTGCCCATGGCACCCTCTAGAACTCTAGATAGCGATTCTAACTAAAGAACCTAACTCTATGATATAGATTAAGATCTTTGTTCTTTAGTTCTTATACTGATCTATATGGATGATGTATCTCTGTGAACTCCTTGTATTGGGAAGGGGGTAGAGACCTAAAAGCTTTGTAGTTGATGCTCCTAGGTAGCCTCTCTAGCACCTTTGTAGATACTGACTGTGCACAAGAGCCACACACAGTTGTGGGTGAAGGGGCGGGGCCCGGCTTATAAGGAGGAGGGTTCATGTTGGAAAAAGCTCTTGAAGGAGCGACCCCTATGGTGTGTTATCTCTTTAGGGTCCTTTGTGACTAAGTCTAATGGCTTCTAGCATTATTGGGCAAGGCATATGGGCTGTTACTAAATGAATTAGTGAATAAGCCTTCCATTGAGTTCAAGTCGAATATGGGCGGTGGCCCTCTAGTCCTGTAGTCGGCTTCCATACAGATCTCTGGAGGGAGAGATCCCTACACCTTCATCGGGCGGGAGATATGACGAGATACGCCCTACGGCGCTATGCATCCGGCCGGAGCTCTGATCCAGTCCCAACACTTCCGGCCTACTACTTAAAGTGTGCACGGGGAGGGCGGATGGAGTGGACAACCCGGCCATGTTCTTATACCCGACCAAATCATTGCCATGAATACATGCGCAATGAACTCACGGGGAACTTAAGCTTGTCCGGTCCATCCACAGTATGCGAGCCTTGGGTAGGATTCCCTATGTGATGTCTTGATCTTGCGTCTATGCGGATATGTGGCGGGCCATCCTTAGCGATGGTCATATGATGTTGATGTATGTACTCGGCATGTATGTTTTACTGCTTCCAGCGGCTAGGTGACTACGAGGGAGGGGGTGCAATGACCCTTCCACTCTTCCCACTTTGGAACAGATTCACGGTTGCGGTGTCATGTATGGAGGAGCCACTGTATTGTACGGGCTGGTATGGGATGAACTCACAGTTGTATCGGTGGAGTTACGCGTGTATCACAGTAGGGGCGTCCGCAGATAAGAGGCTCAAACACAAACATTCGGCGTTGAAATAAGGTTTTGAAGGCAAACCTAAGAAAAAATCCCATGTTAGTTGATGATTGCACTCCATCCACGGCCTCAACTTCACGGATGGCGAATCAAAAAGCTCATCCACATTATCGAACCACGGCAGTATCAACATTTTAATACACGCAGTGCGGCGTGGCCTGTATGATGCCATTGGCATAGCGAGACTAGATCTGAAGTCTCCATAGCTAGAGCACATGGCGGATGGCAAGAAGCGGTAGGGGAAAACACAAGTAGCTTGACCCGATGGGATGGCCCGGACCTAGAATCGTAATCTGGGTGGTCCATCTTAGCCCATCTAGGTCGTTGAATGAGATGTACATTCTCAATAGTCCCTATATAAGAGTGCATGCTCTAAATTTATGTGGTTTCTTGGTTCCTAAATTACGGAAAGGACCACATAGAATAGAAGTCATGACCATACCTCCTATACAAAGTCACAAATTATGACTCTAAAATGGGACAACAACTTTCTAATATTGTAAGATCAAGCAACATGCCAATAGTACGCCCATTAGTATCACCATATGAAGATCATAAAGGCGAGGGGATGCATGAAACACCAACCACTGGTCATATTAAGATACAAAGGAGCAAATCCACATGTGTATCCAAGCAGCGTGCCAATTAAAAATGATAGCACCTTTTTGCCAATCCTAAAGGCATATTCAAAAGCATATCCCAAAGTGCCATAGACATGTAGATGTGAACCTATTACGGGTAGTTACGTTAAATGTAGAACCACCTTTTTGCCAAAGTAGCACAACCATATACCAAGGACCGGCGGGAACCAGCACAACTTCCATTAATAATGTAATCTTTCAATTGCCACTATGGTAGACAACTTAGCGGACAATGCCATCTCCTTTGCGGAGACAACTTAGCATAATCGCATTCTGATATTTTGATGCACAATCATGCAAACAAAATGTCTTACCATGTAAATGGTAGTGGATGAACAATTGATTTTGGTGGACAATTTATAGCATGTCGGGCTCAGAACAATTTCCTTTTCTAAGCAATTAAGCCCACATTTGTCATTGCAAAATAAAAAGAGCCACCTTACACAACACCAAAAATCTAGAATTGAGCCCATTGCGGGGCTCTAACATGGCATGAGGGGCTCAGGCATGCCATGTGGGATTCTACAATGCCAAGGTGCCTCTAACATGCCACGTGGATTCCACATGCCCTAGGCTCCAACATGTCAAGGTGGTTCAAACATGACACCCTAGGCTCCAACATGCAAGCTAGGCTCAAACATGCCAAGGTGGTTCAAACATGCCACCTAGGCTCCAAAATGTCACATGGGCTCCAACATGCCATGTGAGCCCCAACATACCCTAGGCTCAAACATGCCACCTAGGCTCCAAAATGCCATCGCGGGATCCAACATGCCACCTAGGCTCCAACATACCACCTATGCTCACAGGGGAAATGCCGCAGCGGGCTCCAATATGCCACATGGGATCCAACATGCCACCTAGGCTCAAACATGCCACGTGGGCTCTAAGATGCCACCTAGGCTCTAACATGCCAAGTTGGCTCCAACATGCCACCTAGACTCCTAACATGCCAAGGTGGCTCAAACGACATGCCACCTAGGCTCTAACATGCCAAGGTGGCTCCAACATCTCAAGGTGGCTCTAACATGCCAAGGTGGCTCCTAACATGCCAAGGTGGCTCAACATGCCACCTAGGCTCAACATGCCAAAGGTGGCTCAAACATGCCACATGGGCTCCAACATGCCATCTAGGCTCTAACATTCCAAGGTGGCTCAACATGCCACCCTGGGTTCCAACATACCAAGGTGGCCCAGCCATTGCCACTTGGGCTCGAACATGCCGCGTGGGCTCCAAAAATGCCACCCTGAGGCCATAACATGCCAAGGTGGCTCTAACCACCTAGGCTCTAACATGCCATGGAAACATGCCGCGTGGGCTCCACACATGCCACCTAGGCTCCTAACATGCCAAGGTGGCTTCAACATGTACGCGGTGGTTCCAACATGCCACTTAGGCTCCAACATGCCAAGGTGACTCGAAACATGCCGTGGGCTCCAACATGCCACCTAGGCTCCAACATGCCACCTAGGCTCAAACATACCAGGTGACTCAAACATGCCAGAGGGCTCCTAAAATGCCTCAACATGCCAAGGTGACTCAAACATGCCAAGGTGGCTCAAACATGCCACCTAGGCTCAAACATCAAGGTGACTCAAACATGCCCATGGGGCTCAAACATGCCCGTGGGCTCAACACATGCACCACCACCTAGGCTTCAACATGCGAAGGTATGTCAAACATGCTGGGTAGCTCAAACATGCCACATGGGCTCAAACATGACAAGGTGGCTCAAACATGGGGCTGGGGCTCCAACAGGTGGCTCAAACATGTCACCCTAAAGTTCCAACATGCCACCTAAGCTCCAAACATGCCAAAGTGGCTCAAACATGCCATGTGGGCTCCAACATGCCACCTAGGCTCCAACATGCCAAGGTGGCTCGGGGGCATCACCACCTAGGCACCAATATGCCACCTAGGCCACCTAAGGCACTCAAGTAGTGACATGGCATGCCAAGTAAGAAAGGCGAGTTTTTGACTAGGCCAAAAAATGATCTTTGGTCTTTTCATTGGTGATATTGGTAAATTTTGGTTGACATTCCTAAATGGTGGTGATATGGACATGATGACTAGGACTTTTATGCAAAAATATGATAACCTTTGGATTTTTGGTAGGAGGAGTTTGGCAAAGAGATGGAATAGAGGGATATTGAGAAGAGGCAAAGCCCGGCCCGACACCCCTTCCCCCGTCGAACCCGGACCCGGGACTTTGTGCGGCTTCCTCACCCGGGGAGGGAGGCCGAGACCAGGAGGCGGGCCTGAGAAGGTTGTCGGGGGTAGCCTTTCCTACCATCCCTCCCGGAGGGGCAATCGCCAATGCCCCCCCTCCCCCCTCCTCCCCCCCTCCCTGGGAGCTCAATTCCCCCCTATCAGATCGTTGAATCCGTTGTTCAAATGTCTGCTTCGAGAAGGTTCAAAAAATCAAAGATCGTTTAGGAGAACTTATCAAGCAGCGTCACGTCGGCAGGTGTAGAAGCCCAAGTGTTTGTCGTTGAGGCGATTACAAAGGCTTGGAATGGAAATTGGGCTTAGCCGTAATAGGTCAAAATGGCAAAATTACCCTAGGAACCAAATTACATGGTCATTTGGCAGCGAAATCTGATTCCCTCTCCATGGCCGGTATTCGCGGCCACCTCTTAGGCCAATTGATTTGAAACGTGTTGGACATGAGTTACTTTGGCGCTTCTTGGGAGAAAGGGGTGGTCTTATGCCACGAAACTTGGTCTCGGGGGTAAATATCGATGTTTTGGGTCCATTGGCGAGCAGTTCCGGATGCGGGTGGGAGAGTTGCGGTCGAGGGGACGAGGCCTTGGAGGAGGACCTTTGGGGGTGACGCATCCGGGAAGGTTTATGAATTCCGATCTTCGATATCAGCAGCTTGCCTCTATGTGATGCCATTACGCAGATCCTGGTTGAATCCGACTAGGATATGGCCTGAAAGCGTAAACCTTGTGTCTTACTGGGTTATTGAAGGGTTTTACGTTATGGAAATTGAGTTTTAGTTGAGTTGCTGGGGATATGGTTGAGCTACTGATTGAAAGCAAAAGCAATAGGAGGTGTGAGGAATGGAATTTAGATTTATCCTCCTCCTAGTGTGGGCAATTAGAAGTCAAAGCCTTTACGTTGCATAAAAAAATGTTTGGAACCATTCGGGATGGCCAATAAATTCAAACTCTGTTATTTAGGTTGCTATGGCTATGCATGTTTAGAAAAGGTGCATCTAGTTATTGAAGAAAACTACCATGTTTTAGCCTCTAGCGTGAAGCCACAGTGTGTGTTGCTGGAGTTGCGCCATGGGTTTGCGTGTGGGAGGGCAAGCGTGGTGGACTCTTGGATAACTAGATGGCGCTGCTAAACTGGCATCTTGACTTTCTCAAGCGAAATGCCGGACTGGATCGAAAATGATCCCCAAACAATTTGCTCTTGCAAACGACTCTTGACTTCTAATTGCCACATTGGGAGAGGATAAATCAAATCCCATTCGTCAATTCCTCTTTGCTTCATGCTTTTTAACATGCACATCATAGCCAATTTATATTGCCCGATGAAGTTGATGCATTTTTTTATTGATGACATTAAAAGCAAAGTCAAGGGGGTAGAGATCGTCAATGGAGGCGGTCCCTTTATGGTCCATCCCTAAATGGTTCACATCCAGCGACCAAGATTGCGGGTTTGAAATTCCCTCCTTTTCCCCTTTTTCACACACTAAAATTTAACCCAAAAAAAAATTTTTTATTTGGTGAGGGAGGCTAAATTGAGCCGGAGAAGATGCATTCAAAAAAGAGGTAATAAAGACCTTCAAAATGTTTCACATTTCGTGTATTTCTTGAAAAATGCCTTTACCGATTCAAGATCATTCTTTACATGTGGTTTACGCATTTACATGTTCAAATTCGCCAAGCTAAATAGAACAAAACTTTTCAAAAAAAAAAACCACGATTTGTGGCCTAAAACAAAGCCGGCGCCAAGTGCATAAGCGGTAAGACCCGCCTCTGCGTTACAAATCTTTAGTGTAAACCCTCAAACACGGGTGTTAAGGGTGATGCCCCTAACCCTCGGTGTTCAGTGGAAAAAATTTCCGGACCATGTGGCCACATGGCGCATGCGCACCTGAATTTTTCTTCCATCAAATGTCCTCGGATTGGGAGGGTATTATCTAGAGACCATTCTAGGTTACTTTGAGAACCAGATACAACTAATAAGGATTGCAACTTAGTGAAATTAATTTCAAACTTTCCACTTAGCAAATTGTTCCCCTAGATCAAGTCTTTGTAGTGTGCACAAATTTCTAGACTTGCAGTGCAATCTTGCAAAAATTACTAGATAGCTTCGGCCACACATAGATTTGAGCAATTCTAAGAGTTTCGGGATACTCCGATCAACTTATTGGAAGATAAAACAAGTTGTTGTAGAGGGTACAATTTGCCAAGGCTACGGGGATTTGACGGAGAGGTTGGTTATCGTGAAGATCTAAGCGAGAAGCAAGTTACTGCGAGGGGTTTAAAGCTGGAAGGCAGGAACCATTAAAGAGAGTTGTTGAATAGATAGAGGTATTGAAGTTTGGAAAAATTCCCAAATGAAGGTATGCTTCACGAGGAAGCGATTATTATTTAAGCGAGGAGATCGGTCAGACTTCGTACAATTCCCTAATGATTCTGGGATGCTTCCATGAAACATATTATTCTTTGCGATAGAAATTCTTTTAGTTCTTGAAAACTTTCCTAGAGAAAGAAGTACCTTGATCAGTCGACCACTGAATTCTCAAAGCGGTGAAGGTTGATCTGGTTGGTCAATTCTTAGGTATGCTTATGCCTCAAATGAACTAGAATCCCACCTCAAGTGACCAAAAGAGATGTCAAATTTCCAATTTCTTTTTGGCATCGATGCCACCAATTAGCGATGAAACTTATGGAAAATTCTTCAAGCTTTGTAATATTCCAAATTTCATGTGGGAGCTGTTGCCACAGTCATATGAAGCCAAAGAAATTGTTGATATTTTTGGCAGCTTAGAAGGAAGTAAAAATCTTCCACTTAGAGTTCAGAAGTGTCCACAATACATTTCGGTCTGATTTGCAAAGGTCCTCACGGTAGAGGTCCTCTCAATTGATTAAATCCATATAAGAAAAGCGAAGATGAGCCGCCTTCTTCGCTTGGAATTCTGCTAAATAAAGGGGGTTGTTACCCAACCATAGAGTTGTGAGAGATGACAAGTTACCAAGGTAGTGGGAATACTTTCGTAGAAGGGGTTGTGGGACAAATCTGCGATCAAGTTGTGATTTTCAACTCTAGGGGGATCGCACTGTCCAAGAAGCTATTTCGTTCAGCATATTTTTGAAAGAGGAACAATTGGCAAAAGGCGGAACAATTCCATTCAGAGTTGTGAGCCATGCTTAGTTCCTCAGTTTTGAAGATTTCCAAACTCGGGATTTTTTCCGGTGAAGATTGTTATCGTCTAGCACTAGAAATACGAAACTTTGAAGGCTTCGTCAGCGAGCTGGTATACTTCTGATAGTTGATTACCATCCAGTTCAGGAAATGCTAAAGAAGAACAATTTTCAAGAAGCGGGAATATTTCCTTTCAATTTGTTGCTGACTAGTCTAAATAGTACAAATTACGAAGACTCCCGCTCAAATGGCCTTGCACACGGTTAGCTCATTAGCATCGAGATCTGAGCAGGAGAAAACACAATTTTGAAGTGAGCGAGGAATAGCTCTGTGAGATAGTTGTCGAAGCCATGCTTAGTTCCTCAGTTTTGAAGATTTCCAAACTCCCAAGGTTTTTCCGGTGAGATTGTTAGCGTCTAGGATTAAAGCACATGGCTTCGAAGACTCCCCAAGGCGGGGTGGTATACTTCACTGTTAATTGATTATCTTCGACCCACAGAAACAATACACACTCTATGTCATTTGTTGCCATTAAAAGGAAGAACCTTGGTCAATTAGAGCAGCCTTCATGCTTTGACTACTACCATGGTTTTGCACAACACACACACATACACAACAAAACATTGTTCATAAAAAAATGCCTTTATTTAAAAAATATACATCTTTTTTCCCTTATAGAAAAGCTTTAAGACTTGGGAGTTAATTACATTTATGAAAACATGAAAGTGGTATGTTTTCTCAAGACTTCACCTTTCTTTGCGGGCTAATGAGTGGCCCCTAAATGAATATGAAGATGCAAATATGCAAGCCGAGTGCTGATTTGTTTAATAATCACAACATGGAAAAGGCACAGTCCCATAAGTAGAACTTGAACACAAAATTTGGATCTTTGCGGAGATGGAATGTGAAGTAGAAAATGCTTTCAGTTTAGGATGAAAATATTTTACAAAGATTTAGGATTAAAAGTTAGATTCAAGCAAAATGCAAAGGTTTTACAAATTGGAAATTAAAGAATCGAGGATTTCCACAAGTGGAATTGGAATTTTTCTCTTAAAATTACGAAACAAAAAGCATAGAATGCCACCAATATATTCCTTCGACTTCAATTAAGCAGATATGATATGCATATGTTATGTTAAAAAATGTATAATTTACAAAAAGCACACTTCCTTAGCATGATTAACAAATAGATTTCTTAAAATCAAAAGGATAGAAGCGTCAAAATACAACCACAAATATACCCATTAGACCATGGAAGAATAAAAACCTCCTCGGTAAGCCCCATCATTGGAATAGGAAAATAGGAAAAAAAAAAAAAAGGCGAAAAACCCTCGGATAAAGCATGGGAGTTGGAGTAAAATCCGACAACAACACACACTTGCACAACATGTGACACAAGGATTGACATATGGGTTTATCTTGTGGACATAGATTATTTACGGCTTCTTACATTCAATTTCTCTTTTGGGCCAAGGCTTCCTTTTGTCTTCCCTAAATTCTCTATCTTCCTTATGCACTCCTCTTTTGTCACATCCTTCAATGTCACCTTTTGGCTCTCTAGATCCACCGCCGATGTCATTGCACTTTTGAAATAAAGAATACCACCCAAAAAGTATCCAAAACTTCAATTATCAAATATGGCGAGGCATCTAAAAAATAATTGTCTAAGGTTTTCAACAATTTAAATCCTTGGGCGATCTTGCAAAGTACCTTATCTTTTATGTTGCTTAAGGCCTTTAGAATTTTCTTCTTGCATTTTGTTGCATGTCATATTCATTTTGAGAACCCTAGAAACTTCTTGCGAGGAAGTGGAAAAGAGCATGTACAAGATAGCGGGAACAAGAGCAAAGCAGGCAATGGCATGAACTATTATTGTGTAACCATAATAACCATGACCACAATGATGGCGATCATAACGCAAACCCACACCATTGTTGCAAAGTCCTTGAGCCATTAAAAAAGCGGACAAAGTCGCATTTTAATTAAAATTGGGTCAAATCTAAAATTTGGGACTCCGGTGAAAATGGGACTCATACTAATTTTTGCGAATTGAATGCTTGAATAAATTTTTTCTTAATAAAAACAACTAACATTTACAAAGAACAATCCAGAAAAGAAGGAGATGGTCGATGGTGGAGAAGGGAAGGGAGGGAAGGGAGGGAGGGGCCAGGAGGGGCAAAGGAGCATGGGGAGGGGAGGCGGAGGAGGAGGGAGGGGCAAAGAGGAGGAGGGGAAAGGGAGAGGGAGGGACAAGTCCCATGGAAAGGGGAGGCCGTATAGGAGCAAAAGTCGACAAAAGATGGGGAGGGGGAGGCAAGCAGGCCCAAACATAAAGGTAATGAATTAAATTAATTTTAAATCAATAAATACTATTTTATAAATAATATAATATAATAAATACAATTAATTAAACAATAAAAAAAAAAAAAAAAAATTCTCGCCTTCTAACTAGGAATGAGCAAACAAAGCGTGCTCTTGTTTGATTGTTTCATTATTTGCTTCCTATTTCAAAATATTCTAATGGAGCAAAGGGAGCATTCATGTAAGGGTGAAAGCATGTTTGTAGTGGAACACCACAGGTGTCCCCCATCCCCCTAAAAATGTGGTGGGAGATATCAAATTTGTGGTGCGATTTTAAATGTTTGTTTGGCGCCTAGTGCATGTCTTGCCGGATTCAATCATTTCTTGAGCGCAACAACCGATTCCCTCGCCACTGTCCCATTCAATTTCCTCGCCACCCTGTCCCATTCAATCTCCATAGAACCGATTTCTAAACCCACGACCCACCAGCGCCTTTCTGGAAGCACCACGGCTATGGCGCTTAATCGGTTGTGGATCAATCCGGTTCATACTTTGAATCATTTAATTTGGAAACAAATCTGCCTAAAATCTCAAAGCAGAACCTGGGTAAAGAAAAGAGAACTCGAGAACAAAACGGGATCATAAAAGGCGTAAAGGAAAAAGAAAAAGGGAAGCTAAAGAAAAATTACTTAAAAATTACATCCCAGCCGGATGGAGGATCCACCCGAGCGGCCTCTACTAGGCGTCGGATGGTGTTGAAAATTATCTTATTTATCTTAAAGGCTTGTCTAACAGCGATAAGAAAGAGGTTTTACTAAATTATCTGCGGGATGACACAATGGACAACCCGGTGAAGAGCTGAAAGATTTGCAAGCCAAAACATTGTGGTCCAACAACCTCGGGGCTTCCATTCAACTTGTGAAGAAGTCTAACATCAATAACCGGTTTAGCGACCAAGGTAGTTGCCTTGCTATGGCGTAAGATGAAGCATTATCTGCGAAAGTGCTAATCTGTCCGATTGCTTTCGGGGTTTTGGTAAGCTGGCGGGTGTTCATCCTAGGAATCTTACAAAAGCAAAATTGAAGAGGGAAGAGATAGATTGCAAAGGGAAATGGGTTTTGTACAAAAGAGTTAGAAAAGCGGTCACAATTCCCAATTCTGTCATAGAACTTGTGCAGACAATTTTGGACCCGAAAGTAGGGGTCTCTCAAATGCAAAAGGATGTTAAGTTAGGAAGATTTGGAGCGAAATGTAAGAGAGGATCATGCCTCTCACTATCTGGAAGAATCGAGGTTATTTCATTTCTTCATCTTCACCACATTTTTATTGTTAATGTGTATGTAGTTGTTAGTGATTGCTTGTGATATGTGGTGGTTTGTGGTTAGTGATTGCTTGTGGTGTGTGGTGCCTATTAATCTTTGTGATATATGATATGTCTTTGCCCTAGTGTGGTGAGCCGCGTGGTGTGAAATAAATGCATCAATATATGCTTTGTGGTGCCTAGTGTGGTGAATAACATGGTGTAAAATACATGTTGTAATATATGTGGTGCCTATGTGGTGCCCTAGTGTGGTGAAAAATATGGTGTAAAATAAATGCTCTAAATATCGCTTTGTGTGTTGCCTAGTGTGGTGAATAACATGATGTAAAATAAATCTTTGTAATATATGCTATGTGGTCCCTAGTGTGGTGAATAACATGGTGTGGTGTCTAGTGTGGTGCCTAGTGTGGTGCCAGGTGTGGTGCCTAGTGTGGTTAAAAATATGGTGTAAAATAATGGGTGTAAAAATATATTCTATGTGGTGCCTAGTGTGGTGAATACTTGAGGGTGTAAGATGAATATGTAATATATGCTATGTTTTAGTAGAAATCTCCTTTGTTTAATTGTGAGGGTGAAAGTGACACCTGAAAAAAATTACATTAAGGATGGAATGAGAATGGAATGAGAGAATCATTGGAAATCGGTCACATAAAATGCAAGGTCAATCATTCAAAAAGTTTGTCTGCGGGAAGCATTGGGGGAAAACCATAAATCTAGTTTTGCATGCGGACATTGGCTTATCACAATCCGGCTATGGCGGAAGAAAGCGAAGGGAGAACACGAGCCCTGAACAATTTCACGAGTTCAAATCTGATGCATCTGGTAGGACCTATACTGGAGCAAATAAACCAGGAGCAGGCGGATATTAGAGGTGGAGGACCCTTCGAATTATTCTAAGCAAAACATAGGTTAATTCGATGGGCTTAAGATGCAGAAGCCAAAGCGTTGATGGCGGTTGCCTTTCTTTGTAGTAGATGTTGTTTTACACAGATGATGTTGTTTACCACCGGACTGCGTCGAGGAGACTTAGAGCTGATGCGGCCGGCCGGGGAGTTAAAGGGGTGGTGTATGATTAGGGGATGAGTTCTGACCTCCGGGCGAGGAAGAGGATATGTTCATCCAGCTAAAAGCGAGGAAATGATCCATGCTTCAGCCATTAAAAAAGTGCTTTCGATAGGCGGATGCATGGAGACACAACATAACACGAGACAATACTTTATGAATGCGTATGTAAGTGGGAGGCGAGCGAGAAGCTCATGTTTTGAGTATTTGCGGATTACACCAACTATTGGAGAGAGAAAACGCGATGAAGTCTTGAGCGTGCTTGGAAGAAGAAAGATTCTGAGGATCTCACAATGGGGATCGATTGAGGCCCGATGCTTGTATGTCATCTCTAATGCATTTTGATAATACTAGAACTCGGGGTTATAGTTTTCCTGATTTTTGCATACTTCATTTCATAAGAAGTATGAACTATTCTACCGGTATGGTAGATTTCCATATATTATTTTTTTCTCCCTTTGAAATATAAAACAACGTTTGCATCACTTACAGCTTCACCACGGTTTTTCACCACGGCTTTCCACCAGATTTCACCATAATCAGCCGAGGGGGCATTGACCATTTTTTGACGGTCAGAAAATGGAATGGCTCTCAATTCTGATAGAATGTTGTTGATTTTGGTGGCGACAATATATGGATCCCAAATTGGGTCCCTGAATTGATATGAAAGTATTAGGAACTAAGGCACGTGGTACATCGTTTTTAGAAATAAGGCACGTGGTAAAGCGAGAATTAGAAATTTTCAAGGCACAAATTTACACAAGACACAAAGCCATTACAAACTATTTTCTGGATTAAACAAAAGGCACAAGGCACGGATTACGGTCGGCACAAGGCCATCATATGTTAAAGCGAGAAGATGCGAATACCATGAATTAGAAATTTACACAAGGTTCAAAAAGGCACAAAGGCCATCATATATATTCAAAAGGCACTAAGGCCATCATATATTACAAAGAGGCACTAAGGCCGTATCACAAGGGGTGAGTTCACAAGGGGTGAGATCAAATGAGGCACTAAGGCCTATATACCATCTGTTTTTTCAAAAAAAAAAATACAAAGGCACAAAGGCCTATAGACTAACTTGATCAAAAAAAAAAAAAAGGTGCTTACGGTAGGGACTTCAAGCTTCATCTGTAAGAAAAGTGAAGAAAATTAGTTTAGAATACATAAAAGAAAGCAAAATTTAATGCATGCATGCTACTTACTCTGTGAAAATTTTTTGGGTTCAAAAACTTCATGTTCTTCTTCGTCTTCTACCTCTTCTTCTTCTTCTTGATCACGGTCTTAAGCTCGATTCGTTATCAGAATCTTGGGAATCAAATTGATCATCGAGGAAAAGCTTCATGGAAGGGAATCGAAATTAGAGGAGGATTCCACTCGCGAAAGCTCGAAAGATCTTGAGCTTCGGAGAAGAGGTGGGATGTTTGAAACTCGAGCTCGGGGCTCAGTCTTGGGCTCGGGTTGAATCCGGCAAATGGTAATTTTGGCCAAGATCTATTTATGCCCGGCCATCACACTGTGCCAAAAATTGAAAAGCGGTTCCGGCAGCAAGGGAGGGAAGCGAGGGAGGGAGGGAGGTTTGGAGGGGAGAAGCGGTATGACGTTTGGAAGGAATTGACCCGATGCTTCTCCTTCCGACCATAGCCTATAAAAAGGCTGGTGAAATTAATTCGTGAGCTCTACGATTTTGGGATTTAGGTACCATTAGCATCTTTATTCCTAAAAGATTTAGTAGGCAACTAATAATAACCTCGAAATGACCATTATTTTATTTTCTAAAAAAACATAAAAAAAATATATATACAAAGCTTTGAGACAAAGCCAAAAGGCCAAGTCCAGAAAGCAGAAACCCAAAGACTAGGCTCGGACATTTCGGGGCAAGGATGACCTTAGCATGGCGGACTTATCGGTTCTATCTTTATAAAGAGAACCTTATAGGCCAAAGATGGTAGTAGTATTAGTCCATAAGTCGGGGTTTCCTTTTTGAAATATATTATGAAAGACTAGACCACGACAAGTCAACATTCAATTAAATCTATGCCTTCTCATTACTTTTCCATTGTATTTTACCTTTGTCAAAAAGCAGTCGATTTGATTCTACCAAAGCATTTTTAGTTATGCAATCTTTTTGAACCTAGCGTCATTTTTAAGGCGAATCGATTCAAAGAAAATCAAATACGTTAAAACAATTGTAGAAGTGTAGTTAAATAATGTATGATCATTACTTTATTACCTGTTATGGCGCTTAAACAATGTTATCAAGCCCATGGGTGATGTTAAATTAAAGCCATCTATTGCTATATAGCGGTACCAATGTATCAACATCTAACAAATGGTCGGTAAGACCTCTAATCCAGATTTTTCAAAAGTAGAAGCCATTGTTGGTTCATAAAATGCTTTACCATGTTACAATCGGTTGATCATTGGAATAGGCGATATACCACCAAGTTTACCATCGTCATTGAAAGTTAAAATGCAGAGAAGTCAAAGCTGGAGTATTAAAATCTTATTTATCCACAAACTTCCTTACTCTTCAATATTTGGAATCAGGACACCACTTTGAATTTTATGCGGTAGAAGGTTGGGAAAGATATATGACCTGTAACATCCAACCCGCAGATTTACCTCAGCAATTTGAGATACTTCTTGAAAGCCTTTATGATATGAAAGCATCTTGCACTTTGCATGCAATATCGTCTCATGTGCCTTGTGAGTGTAAACAGCTAGCAAATTGCTTCACCAGAAAAAGATAAGAGTAGGTCATGGAATAAATTACTACTCCTATATTTTTAGTATAGCCAAATAGGTTTAGCTAAACTACCTTCGAATTGGAACTAGAAGTTTCTAACACTTGGCTAAGCTAAATGCTTTTTCTCCATCATGGTTTCTTACTTTTGGCTAAACTTTCACAAAATGTAGAGCAAATAGTAGCCATCACACTATCCTTATTTTAAAAGATCCAAGTCTTTGGATAAAGATTGAACTTATTGATATTACAATGTAATTCAATATAGAAAAATATGTGGCGCATAATGTAGCATAAATTGCGCAATTATAATCATTGTTATAACTTCCTTAATATGAAAATAAAACAAAGACATAAATTAAGATATAAACATATACGCACATGTTCGAAGCTCAAAGAAAAAGTGCGGTGTTCCTTCTAGATGTGGGCCTCCCTCTAGTAACTCATTTTCATACTTGAAGTAAGAAGTTCCTACTTCATCTTCGTACTTGAAACAAGAAGTTCTTTGGTAATTTCCTAAAGTTCCTATATATCTTAATGTCGGCTACTAGGCTAATCCATCCATTTTCCCAAGTTCACTCTTTCTTAGGTTTGGCTAATTGTTGTCCTGGTGGAGTTTTTTGGAGATGGGGGTTTGGCTATCCAATCTAGAAACTCACTTAGTCGGCAAAAAAATTGGGCTAAAATTTTCTTTTTTTGGGCAATTTTTTCCATTTACTTTAGCCATTTTTCTTGGCAAAAATGCTATAAAATAGCCATTTGGCTAACCTTAGCCATTATTTTATTCCATGGAGTAGGTAGAAGAGATCCTGGTTACCTGCAGCCAAACAAATCTAACATTAGCCTTAGAAGGGTAATGGAGAAATGGCTAGCAGGTAAGCTGTAGAATCTCATGGCTTATCGCCTTTCATCCTTATACAACAGAATAGAAAAGCATAGAGCTTCCAAAATAAAGAGGTGAAATAGGATAGGAATACTTCCTGTATCAGATTTAATGGGTCATTCCACATGCAAGAAGAAGTATCTGATTGCTTAGATCGAGATATGGCGCTTTATTTACATCAACCCATTAATGTCATCCCTCTAGACATTAAATCGGACTTGTATGCTTTTGAAAGGGATTTAGAACCACAGGTGCACGTGATACGTAGTAAAAAGAAATTAAAGATGAAATACAATAAAAGGCGGGTGCAAAACCATTCCTATGATATATTCGGACTTATAGTGGTCAAAGAGCCTGAGTGCTTTTTTGTCATCCTCTACCTATCTCCAAAACTTCTTGTAGACCCGGCTTTTACGCTCCCGCGAAATGTGAGCGGCGTGATTCTTGTGGTGGTCATTTAAATAGATAGAACAGTTCTAAGGTTCAATACAAATTTCCTAAGCGATTAAGGCATGAATCAGGATATTAAGAGCAAAATCACAAACACAAACTACTCAAAAATTTGTTTACACTTTTCTAAAATTTTAGTTGTATTTTTGATATACATCTCTAAGTGAAATGTATAAAACACAGTTTCACGAGGTACTCAGTGGCGAGATGTTGTTGCTTCATCGACTTGGATGTTGACATGGCTTTTTAAAACCTTCATGGTCCGGCTCAATTACTAATGCATTTTGTAAGGTTCCCATATGTGCTTCAGCGCTTGCTTGTGATATTTTGCATTTTCAAAACCACCATCTATTTTTCACAGGGTAACCACTCATCTTGCCCGAGGTAGTTATGCATGCAAGCTCCTTGGTTTTCAATGCTTTGCTTGTGATTTTTTTGCATTTCAAAACCACCATCTATTTTTACGGGCATAACCACTCGCCGTGCCGGTAGTTATGCACAGCCAAGCTCCTTACGTTTTTCACGGATGCACCATCTTTATTGCATAAGGAGCATCAAACAAATCCGGCAACCACAAGTATTTCAATGAAATATGCCTCGGTAAGATTTTTGTAGAAGGACTTTTCGGTCTCATCATTATTTTGTTTGCGGACATAATGCTCACATCTGAAGCATCAGTGACTTCCTTGCATTCATTGAGGAGGAAGTTTATTCCATCTGTAAAGCATTAAGCTCTCTTATAATAGGAACTCACAAAGATTTCGTATCCAACACCTCGAACACCATTTTGTACCCTTAGAAAATGGACCTACGTTATGGAATACTAAGTTCAAGCATTTGATCATTGAGCCAAAGAGCAGCGTACCAATCTTATTCGCTTAATGTAGGAATAAGACTTGCTGTAAGTATTGCCATAAATTTTAAATCTTGTAAATCCAAGCCAAATCCTTGCTCGTGCACTGTGTTTGGCCATTGTCTAGGGGTTTGAGTAAAAGCGAAACCCTAAAAGCATCCCTTTGCAGGTCTAGTATGCCGAGTAATGCATGTGTATTTATACCATAAGGAGAAAAATAACTAAGGGTTTAAATGCACCGAAAACTACATTTACCGGACCTGTGTCGTCCCTTTTATCGTAGTTGTGTACACGTTTCCCAATAATAGATAAATCCTCACATAATTCAATTTTGCCAAATCCACCCTTATAGACATGTAAGGTCCACCCTTATTCAAGATAAACCATGGTCCGTTTGCTCACTCGTATGCTTTTGCTCCTTATACATTACATGTATTAAAATCATTTGCCCGGTGTACCATTCGTACACCACTCTCCTATACTGGCATTAAATTCATGCGGATTTTACCGGAAGTTTTGTTACACCACACCCTCAATTCAAATGCTTACTGAGCAGCTAGGAAATTTATCTTATGTCAAATCAAGAACCACAACTTGGGAACTTCTGCCATTTGTGAAACAAGAAACTTTGGCCCGTGAAGGCGTCATTAATTCCACTATCAAGAATAAAACAACAAACCCACACAGGTCAATGAATAAAGGGAATGCACCATAGTTCATAGGAATCCGGGGAATCAAGTCGACCTATTTCTATTTTGTGTTACCATTTACACCACTCTCCTATGTACTAAATTCATGTGTACCCCTTTGGGGCAAATGCTTAAGGGAATATCTTATGTCAAATCAATCCACAACTTTAGATTCCTACAAATAACTTTTTTAAGTCATTAATTCCACTATCCAAGATTTATTCCACACACAATGTGAATGCACCATAACTACTCCCACGTGTTCCTTTCCTTATGTACTAGGTAATTGCAGGAGGGGCATTCAGCTATGCTTGCCGGCCCCTTAAGTTTGGCGCCTGACGCCCAGTCTGCGGTGCCTTTATGGCCCGAATACCGGTGACTCAGCAATACCGGGCAATGTAAACTTTGTAGGCTTAAATTTCCACCACTTTTTCTACGTTACGGCCGGATCTTTGCGTGAGTAGAAGCTTGAGGATTTGATTTTGATGGGTTTTAGATTTTGTTGAGATGAAATATCTTGTTAAATCTTCAAAAAAACGGTCGATTTATGTGATCTTCACGGCTTAAGCCCGGTGCATGGAAGAACATGAATTTTTTGAAGAATCGGCCAAAGTTGCAGAATCTTTTTGAAGAATTGGCCTTTCGAGAAGCATCTTCATTTGCGGATCAAAGGAAAAGTCGTCTTCAATCATTCTGGCCACACCTGTGCTTTAGCTTTGATTCCATAGATTTTTAAGCTACAAAAATCTGACACCTTGCGGTTCTTGCTATGTTCTTGCCATGTTCTTGCCGTTCTTGCCTATGCCAAAATGCAGCCCATCTGCTCTCAACTTTGTAAGCTGCTTTCTGCAAAACTCAGGTAGCTCCTGCGCAAAAAAACCTTGTAACCGCGGCAAGAGAACTTCTTTGTGCAAGATCCTCACCAAATCAAACTCACGGAGCGATGCAAACAAGCTCCTCTGCGCAGGTTCAGGCCAAGCACCTCTGCGAAAATAAACTACGAAGCGGAGGAAATCAAACTCACGGAACAGGGCAAGAAAGCTCCTTACGCAAGTTAGGCGAAGCACCTCTGCGAAAATAAACTCTAAAGCGAGGAGGAAGGGAAGTCGATAAAAAAGCGTAGAAACGAGGAACTGGCGGTGCCGCTCAGCTCGTAAATTCAGGGGGTTTTTTATGACATATAATTTTAACGGAATAATGCCCTAATTTAAGCCTGCTGGTCATTACGTTATAGTATAAGCCATTAAATGCCATGTACCATATGGCAGATTTAGCTTCCTCAAGGAGAACAAATATTAATACAGGTCAAACCATAGATTTCCACTTTATTTTTTGAATTTCAAGTAGACATATTAAAATCATGATGGGTCCCATGTTAATTTACCATGGTTCAACAATGGGCATATGAAATAGCGGGATCGTAGTGCCTTATATATGTCATGTCAATGTGTAGTCCACATTGTGCGCCCAACTAAAGGTACATAAAATAAGTTAATGCCATATTCTATGAAAATAACGAATGCAAAATGGGTTTTCCATGGAAACATGGCATGTTTGGACAAGGCCAATGGTATGCGTGTAAATAAAGACAACAAGTGTTCCTTGAGACTAACAAATCTCTAGAGGCCTCTTCTCAGACAATTACATGCTAGACCTTCCATAGATTTTCATCCAGCAAACACAGCAGCCACCGTTGGTGACTTTTTGGGCAATTCATGTTAAAAGAACATGTTTAAGTTTAGGGCAATCATATAGGATCCAACTCCATCATGTAAATATAGTTAAAAGATTTCAAGAAATGCTTAGATATTTAAAATCCTTGCTCCTACGAATCGAATCTCCACAAGCAATTTTGACATATGACTAAGGGGATAAGGCTTTCAACCAAATGTCAGAGTTGTCACTTCGCTGATTATTGAGTCTAATTCAAGAAACTGTTCATGCAGCAGACCTATGCCACATCTGGCCTTAATCATTTCTTTGTTCATAGTATAAGAAAGCAACTTTGCCATTCCAGTGTCTGGAAATATCTCTCATGCTAACAATTGTAGCATGATCAGTGAGCCTAAGCCAGCCATTGGATATATATGTATATATTTATATATATCTATCCTGAATTGGCCATTCATGAATAGCTCCAACATGCCACCTATGATGCACCACATGATTCACCACATGATTCACCAAATGCACCTCATGATTCACCACATGCACCATTTGCATCACCAAACATGTTGGTCAATGAAAGTCAAACATGTAACAAAGGTCATGTAAAGGCTCAAGCATGCCAAGGTGGCTCAAATATGCCACCTAGGCTCCAACATGCCAAGGTGGCTCAAACATGCCACGTAAGCTCCAACATGCCACCCACGATGCACCATGATTCACCACATGATTCACCAAATGCACCTCATGATTCACCACATGCACCATTTGCATCACCAAACATGTTGGTCAATGAAAGTCAAACATGTAACAAAGGTCATGTAAAGGCTCAAGCATGCCAAGGTGGCTCAAATATGCCACCTAGGCTCCAACATGCCAAGGTGGCTCAAACATGCCGCGTAAGCTCCAACATGCCACCTCACGATGCACCACATGATTCACCACATGATTCACCAAATGCACCTCATGATTCACCACATGCACCATTTGCATCACCAAACATGTTGGTCAATGAAAGTCAAACATGAAACAAAAGGTCATGTAAAGGCTCAAGCATGCCAAGGTGGCTCAAATATGCCACCTAGGCTCCAACATGCCAAGGTGGCTCAAACATGCCACGTAAGCTCCAACATGCCACCTAATTCACCACATGATTCACCAAATGCACCTCATGATTCACCACATGCACCATTTGCATCACCAAACATGTTGGTCAATGAAAGTCAAACATGCCACGTAAGCTCCAACATGCCACCTACGATTCACCACATGATTCACCACACGGTTCACCAAATGCACCACATGATTCACCACATGCACCATTTGCATCACCACATCTATCACGACATGTAACACCACATTGTCATGAATCTTTGAATACATCAATTTCTTCTGGAGATTTGAACTCCACCGAGTGTTGCTCGGTCACGAAAAAGTCTATTGTATACAATAGTATACAACAATGTACATTAGAGTGTCAATGAAAGAATAGGTTACAAGAATAACCTCTTTGGTTACAATAATACAAACATGTGATTACAAGTAAAGATCTATTGATCTGTCAACCTCAGCTTCATTACTACAGCAACTGTGCTTCACAACATCAATCATCATTCTGCGCGTGTCCAACAGCTCGCAACTAGAAATTGGTACACCCTGCAACAAACATATCAGGCCTCACATTGGATGAGTAATACCTTCAAATTTACGAACTCACCTTGCATTGGGATAGTATGTCCAAGTCTCGCATTACTGCAGCCACAACTTTCTTTACAAAGACACATATAGCAGGACCACACGACCAGCAATCAGACTGAGTGGGGGAACTTGTAATTTTCTTGTGGCGCAGCTTTATGGTGCTTGGGAATTTTGTGTTTGCATCCTCAACAAAACTCATGACAGGCTCGGAGCCCTTGTACATTTCTAGGCTGTCAAAATGGTACACACCTGGCTGACATTTAACTGGCTGACCTCCAAGACCTACAATGACATACACTGTCCAGTGCTGCTGATAACATGCTGGCAGAATGGTACATTCCGAAATTGCAAGTTGAGGGTGCAACAGTTTGTCCTTTGAAGCAAGCTCGTTCGGGACAAGAATGTAAATGAGCGGATCCATGAAATGGAACCTCATTCCATGTCATGCTTGATGCGAGAACTGGTGCATACACCGCCAAAGTCAAAGGTGCGGTAAAAACAAGATGATTTAAGAAACAACAGAAGACTTCAAATCTGAGTTGTTTATATTAAATTACTAACCTCATGAAGAAATGGACTATCCTGTCACTGAACCAATCCCTACTTTTCTCCAATATTCTGATTGCCTCTTGATCAAGCACAAGAGGCTCCTGCTGTCCTTTAAACACTTCAAGTGGCAAGTGTTCTGGTCGGATGTGCGCTCTTAACAACTGCACTTCCTCGTGGCCGGTGGTGTAAGTTTACATTCAGACAAATAGAAGATCATTGAAAACCTTGAGGAACATTGAAATAGCCAAGAAATGAACAATTGAAGTAAAACTTTGTTTATATTAAAAAGTCAAGAGAGGTTACATCATATACACAATAATACTATTTCTAGGCTTTAGTTCTATGTTTTTCATCATATTAATACAAATTTGACTCTCGATTGTCAAACATATTCAAACATTTTGTTGCTTTCGACATAACTTTGCACATTCCACGCTTCAAAGAAACCCTCAAGCCAAACCTTTAGATCATTCATGAGGAAATTGCAATCTACTCTTGTCGGTGGCTCCGGTGTTTGGATGAGATCATGGTGTTTGGCGCATTGAGGTACCCTTTGTATCTACTGTCATCAATGAGAAGCACGTTCTCTTTTGTGAAACACGGAAATTGGTTTAGACCTTTTTGAGTGCTTCAAAAAATTGGCTTTTCTTTGTTAAATAAATTTATGTTGGTACACCGATCCGACTCCATATGAACTTGAATTTGTCCTTGTGTTTCATCAATGCTCCCTTAACTATGACTCTCAAGTTTTGAGCCTGCAGTAGCTGGACCAAAGTGCTATATATGAAAATTCGACCGCACCAATCTATGAACTCGCCCACCGGGTCTAGTTACTACCCACTTGGTTCTACGGTAAGTGTGATCAACTTAACATCATCTTCTTTGGCAGTGGGTATGGACTCACTCTTGTCATAGCTTCTACCCTTAACTCCATTGTAGTAAAAACAAGCAGGGATTGGGCTTAACCTTGTAGTCTTCGCGATGGACGAGTTGGTGCGTATTGGAAAACGCTTGGCATTTCTTGGTCGCAGTGGTGGAAACTTCATGGCAAAGATCTCTTTCTGAGGGGCTGGAAACCGCTTCAGAATGTCTTGAGGTGTCTTTTGCTTGGAATTTTGCTCTTGCTTTTTCTCGAGACACTTCGGCCTGCAAAAATTTGCCGTGATTCGGTAACTATATGGGTCAAATTAAAAAAGAACAGGCACAAAAGGTTGGAAGTTACCTTGTGACTTACATTCACTAAAGCGATTTGTTGGATCATAACCGATGCATCCTGCTGATTTGGCGATTGGTGTGGAGCATGACTTAATGCATCCGTTGATCTCGCAGATTGTTGTCCGTTGGAGCACCCTTTGGAGCTTGACTTGATGCACCTACTGATTTGTTGACATCTACCGATTTGTCCGGGCTTCACGTAACTTTGATGCATCTTTCGATTTGCCCGAAGTTTCTATCGTGTCTAATGCTTCGAGAAGGGGGTGTGAGTGTCTTGTCCCCCTAGCGACCACATTGTACATCTATATCTACAAAGTAGGGATGAAGAAGTAAGCTACATATCCCAATTGCATCAAACAAGACTTGGTTAGCTTTGAGGGTAGAAAATAATTCCCTTTTGGTGTGCTAGATGGACTCACATAGTCATTGCCACCCGGTATGAGCAGTTAGACCTGAATTAGTAAAAGCGGCACCATGCTCTCGCAAAACACTGGAATTGAATCACAATTGATTGTAACTATGCTTTGGTTTTTTTAACTAAGCTCCAGACTTTTTTACTCTCTTTACGATGTTCCTGTTTTTATATATCTAAAGTGTCCCCTAAAATGAGCGAGCGATCTCATCCCAGGGGGCACTTTAGATACACAAAACAGGAGAAGCAAAAGAGACTAAGCCAGCCAGGATCTTGTTTTATGTCGGGCTTACTCCCTTTTCGAGTTTCCTGCTTGATGTATCTAATTCGCCACCTGAGTGAGCGATGTCATCCTAGGGGGCAAATTAGATACAATAAACAGAAAACGAAGGAGACTAAGCCAGGCTTACTCTCTTTTCGAGCTACCTATAAGTGCTCACGTAGAAGTGCCTCAAGAGCTTGAAGTTGCTTTTGATCCTCCCTACCACACCTAAGGCTTGTACCCATGCCGTAGAAAATTCATGACAAACAATTCTCAATGCAACGTTGATTACAAATCCTACAAAGTGAACATAAATTTGTCAATGAGAATACAATTATACTAAGCACTTAGTGAATTTTGTTATGAAGTACCTCAAGAGGCCGAAAAAGGACATGGAAGATGGTATTGGACCGTGCATTCAAAGCAATCAAAGTTGGTAGTGGTTTCCCCATCCACCGGAGGACCTTGCCCAGAATGGACAAGCCACTACCATAATCTTGACCTTATCAAGGTCCGGAAGTAGTGGATCCAAGACAAATAAAGGAAGACGGTCCTTGCAAGATAGAAACCTCTCTAACCTTGGTTCCGGCACTTTCAATCTTTGTTGTGTTGCCTTCCCTCGGCCGACGGCCAGATTAAGCTCCTCGATTTTTGTCCGCTCAAGTTCGGTAATAGTTCCTCATTTCCAAACCTGCGTATCTTGGCATATAGCCCGAATACCGATGCGCGACGACTTGGTTTATCCTTAATCATTCCTTCCATTTTTTTTTTAAATCTTTATTCATCTTCTCGGGCCCGAACTCAAGTTCTTTGAACCTTCATTTGTAGCACCTGCAGCAGCTTTGATCACAAGTTTGCAACCTTGCCTTACTAATGAATCACCGATCTTGTAGAGTTGATCCATTCTCCCGGTGTCTGTTGAATTCATCCGAAAGTAATCCAATGTTAGTACCACATGACACAACAAAGTACCACTTTTACACACCACAAATTCCATCATGACAAACTTTGCACCACAAATGGCGTCATATTCACCACATGTGGTGTGGCATGTGGCACCAAACGGTGCCACATGCCACACCACATATGGCACCACTAATGCACCCAAGGCACCACATATGGCAATCCATTACCCGCACCACAAATGGCGTCAAAGACACCACATGTGGTGCAAAATGTGGATCTATAGTGGTGCCACATTAGACACCACATGTGGCACCACAATGCCACGAAGGCACCACATCCCGGGCATCCACCACCCCATATGTGGCGTATGGCGTGGTGCAATATTTAGAATAGCGATTGGCACCACATATGGCGGACAATCCACCATTCACAAGTATCACCATATCTAACATCACATATGACACTAAGTATAGAAACATATGGAAGCCAATTCACTATTCGAGAAAAGGTACCACGTTTGGTACTATATGTGACACTACATATGCTACAAACTACATTATTAACATATAATTGGCACCATATGACTGTCCCTGTAACACATTTGGAGCTACATACTATCGTGGAACTGAAATTATCCACCACAACTCGAAACTAGCAAAAGACAAATTTCCTACACATAACTTTACAACACACCCAAATGAAGAAGTAAGTGGTGTACTGATTGTTCAAGCTTGCTAGACCCTTTGGAAAATAATCAGCCCAATATTAAATTGCATCATATGGTGGTTCGGAAGAAGAGAATTGAAAAGTACCTATTTTTCGGTGATTTTCCCAGATTCTTCTTACGCCTTGAGGAGGCTTGAATTGTAGCCTAGTCATTTCAAGAGAGGAAGCATCATCGTGGCATGTCGCTCTGCTTCCTCACTATTTGAAATGCTTGCATTCTTCCTCTTACGTTGGGACGGAGAGGCTTGGACTCTTTTTCTCTTAATTGTTGCGTAAACTCAACGGTTTATTTCTTTTCCTTTTTGTGTGAAGGTAATACGCAACAGCCATAGCATGCCTCCCCAGGCACACTTCCTACCTGTGATTTTTTTGTAAAGGCACATATATTCATTATACCTCTCCTTGCTCAGATTCTTCAACCTGCATGATGAAACAAAACAATATTCTAAACAACAGAGAATCATGGGCATCCCCGAATCTAGAATGCAACCCACCTGTAAGTGGATTTTCCTAATACTTTCGGTCCCCAAACAGACTCGATTTCTTCTTGTGTGGCGTAATGCTTTTCTTGCCTGTACATTTCCTTGTAGGTGTATCCCGTGGCATTCAAGTCCGGTATGATCAGAGCCATTTCGTGATCGATCTTCTTGCCAGAAATCAGAAATTGTCTTGCCGGATTAAGGGAGCGTGATCAGAGTTTTTGAGGGAAAATGATAATTCAGAATCAGAAATGGTCTTGCCGGATTAAGGGAGCGTGATCAGAGTTTTTGAGGGAAAATGATCGTGTATGTTGCTGAATAAGCCTGAATAAGACTGAAAGGACAAAATTTTGAATAAGTAATCATGTGTATTTTTGAAAAAATAACTCCCTCTCCCACTACAAATTCGGTAGTTCCCACCACACTTAGCACCCAAAAATGTGGTGCTAAAATGCACGTTTTTGTTCCACTACAACATGCTCTCACCCCACTCCAATCAAGAGACCAATGCTGCCATAGAGGCATGGCATGCTGCACTTAAGTTGTGCCTAGGCATATGTAAACGTGCAGTTCGAGGCAGGAGAATTGACTGGTTGCTCTACATTCTCACTAACAATGTGGAGACACACATGGCTTACATGAGGTAACATTTAATTTACCTTGCATATTTACCTTGCAAATGATTGATATATAGCTATGTTCTAGGTCTATGAAGGAACATGGATTTGTAGTAAACACCTCACAGGAACAAATAGTAGAGTGCGCAATTAGAGCGCTCGGAATATTGCCGATGAACAAGTCACATTTACCAACTTCGAGGAGGGCGAGGCTCATGTGATCGAAGATGTCGCATAGGGATGGATCAACCCTCTAGGACTTCCCTAATTAGAACCTTCTTTCGCAGCCTCCGTGCAGCATACATTTCCTCGAAGCAGGCTTGGTGTTGCCTTCCCAGACAAGGTCCGTAGCTAGCAAATACTTCAAAGCCTTGCCCTGGATAATGCATTTCTTCAATTCCCAAAGCAATGCCCTGTGGCTTGGCCGACCGGGATCAGTGTGCAGAGGCCTAGGGGTCTCTCTAAATTCCCCATTCTCCACGGTCTCTGCACGAACCATGAGGGGATCATGAAAAGATTAATATGAAAGTAGAACATAAATGTGAAGGAAGACAACAACATGCTTACTTTGGAACGTTTTTATGCTGTCAGGTTGGGCGAGATCTAGCCCCACTTCCTCCTGAATTTCATTCAAGTGGACGAGAATATCCTCCAGACTGTGGGCATTGATGGCACTGCTCTCAACAAGCTGTTGTCGGGTCCTCACCATCTTTCACTTAGCTTGAACAGTAGGCAAATGAACTCGACTGCTACTGAACTCAATTGAAACCAACTAACTTTCTAGCAAGAAGAACTAAGGCAAGGGTATATATAGACTCATGAATCAACCGTTGTACTATCCGTTGTACAACGGTTAACCCGTGTTTTCAATTTCTAATGGTAAAGTGGTAAAGTCGACTTTTTTTCAATGGCTAGGTAATTCTATTATTTTTTTTTACGTGGGGATCCCGGAGGACGGAATCTCCTTGTGGTGATCCCGGCCTCTGGGATCACCACACATTGGACCCCGTCCTCCGGGATCACCAACCGGCGGACGGGATTTTTTAAAGCCCTTTTTTAAATGGCGGACGTAATTCTATTGTTTTTTTTTCTTGGGTTTCTGGTGATTCCGGAGGACGGAATCCACATGCGGTGATCCCGGCCTCCGAACCTGCGGACGTGATTTTTTGATAATTGTTAGGTCTATTTTTTTTTTTTTGGTTGTCTGGTGATTCGTAGAACGGAATCCACCTGTGGTGATCCCGGCCTCCGGGATCTCCACACTTGATCCCGTCCTCTGGGATCACCAGGCAGTTGATCCCGTCCTCCGGGATCACCAACTGACGGACGGGATTTTTTAATGCTGGTTGAGTAATTGTATTCTTTTTTTTTTTTGCTGTCCGGTAATCCCGGAGGACGGAATCATATTGTGGTGACCGGGATCACCACGCAGTTGATCCCGTCCTCCGGGATCATCACGTGGCAGACGGGATTTTTTAAAGGCTAAGTTTCACTAGTCTTTCTTTTTTTGCTGTCTGGGGATCCCGGAGGACGGCATCTAATTGTGGTGATCCCGTCCTCCGGGATCACCATTATAATGGTTAGTCTTTTTTTGGTGGTTGTTTTATTATTTGGCTCCCTGGGGATCCCGGAGGTGTTCAAATTTCGGGATCCCAGAGCTATTCAAGTTTCGGGATCCCAGAGGTGTTCAAATTCAGTTCGTCTGTTATGAAGTGCCATGGGAGGCAGATTGACAAGTCAAGAGTGAACCCAGAATAGAGAAAAGAAAGGCAAGTTCCCACTTCAATTAACCATTGAAAAACTGCCATATTTACAAACATAGCAGACAATTTACATGTTTTACAAGGAACAACCTTTTTTTCTGTTATGGAGAGAGTTCAGATCATGGACCATTCAGCATCAACCTGGTCACGGGCCGTGCGAATTGGTTGCTACCCTCGGGCAAGTAGAAGGTTGATTTTCCTGCATTTACGCAGTCACTTAACTTCTGCAGCATCATCTTGAAGCCTGTCCTCAAATTGTCCATGTCTTCTTTGGCAAACCAGTCCCGGTTGATCACCATCTGAAGACAGTAGATAAGACAAAAGATAAGACAGTTGATCACCAAAAAAGACAAAAGATAACACAATGATAACTCACATCTGTCTCCTTGTTGTAGATTTCCCTGATGAATTTCTGCACACAACCAATAACATAGATGCCACAATCCTGGTTGTTGTGCTGTTGTGGAGCTTCCATCAACATTACTGGTGCATTATGCAATGCTGATGCCTCGTGCCTCCACCTCTTAAATACATCACTTAAAAACCTGCAAGTCAAGGCATTAGAAGATAGGCTATGAATGTATGGTTAGCAAATGTTACACTCACAAAGTGATGAACCTGCGTGTTGGAGCATGGAGGGGATCAAAGGAATCGAAATGCAATATGCAAGGGCAAGGCTTATTGAGTTTCTGGCAAGCCAAAGGATCAGCCACCAAAATGAACAGGCTCCAATGGCTACTGCATAGGACAAGCTGTAATCAATTCAAACCAGAACTAGAAATGCAATAAAAATTCCACTTCCCAAACCCAATTTACCTGGCATTAACCGGTATGTAGTAGAACTGTGCATACTGGATTTTCCACACGGCCTTACCAAAGGGGGGTCCCGGAATTAGCTTCACAAACTGCTCGTAGGCACCACACAGGCCTGGTTTCGTGCCATTTAGGAACATGCCAAAAGCAGCAGGGTGGAGGAAGACATGATGACAGCGTTTTTGGTGAGGAATTTAGTGTGCAAGAACCCTGCCAAAGCTGAATTTAGCTTACCATGCAAGAAATAAAAACAAGGACAACACACTTACAGTAAATAAGCTCCTAGGCAGTCGGCATCGATCTCAGAATCTTCAAAACCGAGGGCACCTGGAATAGTGGAGAATTCGAGGGCCTCTGCCCCCGAGATGTGGAATTCAACATCGGATGATTTGCTGCCCACCTTCAACAGAGGATTTGAACCACAATTGGATAATCTAGAGAAAATTTAGACTGCCAAAGCTCCTTTCTAATCCCTCTGTCATATGATATTAGAGCAGCGAAGAAGTGGGGGTCCAGCATATACAAATACCACATTTTTATCTTGCTCGGGGTCAGGGGGGCCAATTCATCTGCATTTTCAGGCTCATCCTCTGATTCTTCATGCACAATCTGGTTTGGATCCATCAGATCTGCATCCCTACGGGCCTGCACAAAAGTCCGCTTCCTTGGGGTGCCCTGCCGAGTTGGGGTGTTCGAATTTGGGGTTTTCGAAGGAGGTGAACTAAATTCAAGTTTATTCATAGCGTCTACCTCCGCACTCACATCGTCATCGTCCAACTGGCGCTGTTCCTCGCTCAAATCGCCAAACAAATCCTTATCATCCAAATTGCCATGCGTGTTCTTAATCCTTTCCTTGATCTCCCTTATCCGCTCTTCCTGCATTTCAAGTTATGTGGCCTCCTTTCTCCGCACCTGCAGGTTTATAAAGCTCGGGCCGTGTCATCCAGAAGGCCGAGGGCGATTTGGTCATCTGCCATACGCTCTGCTGCTGCCCTTGCCCTCTGAAGTTTTCTGCTCAGATTGTGGCTGAATTTGAAGTCGGGATCAAGAGATCTCTGAAATCTGATCTTCCCATAATCTCTAACCCTCACCTTAGCCTTATTCTTCGGAATTCGACCCCTTGGCGCATCTGGAACCCTGTAACCTTAGCCTTATTCTTCGGAATTCGACCCCTCCATCTTCCTGCTGTAGGATTTGCTGCAATCACCGACTTGGCAACGCCATTTTCGACTGAGCTGATCATACCTGTAATCCTTCAAAAATTCTTGAGTTGTCAGCTCCTCACTTGGATTGACGTTAAAACATTCAACATTACTTTTCGGGGCCTCATCCTCATCTGCATGATGGGCATTTTTTTGCACATCTACATTTCCTTCCCATTGGCCATCGACTGAACCCTCGGGCCTGGCAGCAGGGATAATCTTCTGTGGCGAAGCTCCTTTAGCTCTTGCTTCTGCCCTTAATCTCTTTTTGTTCGGGGATTGAACCTCTTGGTCGGATTCAATCCCAGCAATATCTTTGAAGCAGTCGGGCAATTTCCAAGCCGAGTTTTCTTCTATTGCCCCATTCCAGTTTTCGTTAATGGACGTATTTAGGCTGATTTCGAGGTTAATCGACTCCTCCACCATCTGTAAAATAACATAACCGGTTAGAATAAGACTTTAATAGAATAAAAACAGACCTGTCGATGGCGCTTACCTTTAAATACTCGCCAGATGCAACAACGGCGGCGGCTTTGTGGATTCTAGTGAAGCAATCGGGCCCTTTAAAACCGGGGCGGTGGAAAGGGCAATCGTTCTTGGCGCCGCCGAGTTCCGGACATAGCCATGTAAAGCTGTGCTCCCCTTCCTCCGGAATCCCCCGCACACGCGTGGCGACTTCGCAGGTGGGACCCGCGACGAATAAGCGGCGGTTTCCGCCCTCGGTTATACCATTAGTGGATGGCTACGACACTGACCTGGGCCGTCAGGCATTAATTCAAACCGGTGGCATCGATTGGACCACGTGGACGGCCGCCACTCGCCGTCGGGCGTGTGGTGATCCGGGAGGATGTTTTTCACCGAAAAAGGCCTCTCGGGGGATCTTTGAGGCCTAATAACCCCCGGGCAGATAACGGGGGCGAGACGGGTACGATAGCGATGGATCCCGGCGAGGGATCACACCCGTCGGATTCGGGTGATACCGGAGGACGTTTCCACCGAGGAGTCCTAGCGGAGATCCCGGAGGGCATCATTTGCCCGGGTCCCCCTCGATGTCATGGCCCATGACGCCATGCTTAGTGATCCCGAGGTCGGGATAGGTCGGGGATATCTACCTCGGCCAATATCACACCCGGAGGAGGGGATCACACCACCTTTTGGTGATCCCTGAGGAGGGAATCACCACCGGAGACGGGCGATGTTTATGCGGCCACGGTTGGGATCCCGGAGGTCGGGATCGGGTGTTGGTGATTAGGAGATGATCACCGGTGAATTTTTTGGTGATACGAGGGGGAACACCACGGGAGGACCGGATGTGTCGGCGTGGGCTTTATCGCATTTTCTCGCGAGTGCCCCCTCACGTGTGCCGATGCGGTGAAAAGGGGGCCCTGAAAGCGGTCCTCCGTCGAGCCACGGTGGTGATCTGGGAGGCGGATTTTTTCCGGGATCCCCGAAACCAGGGTAAGACTATCCTGATGAGCCGATGGGAACATGCTAGCTTGCCAAAATTCCAGCTAGGATCACATTGCATTTTTTGCATGATTTGGATATTTAAATTTATAACATCCCCAATTAAATTTCTAACATGCCCAACTTTATTGACTCAATTTCATCAGCATTGACTGGTAACTGGAAATTACCTTCTTTTCTACTAATTGATGGCAGCTGTTAGGTAGTTTTTATCTTTTTACAAATTTCAAGACAAAAGCGATTTGCATTTCTGAAGTCCACTCTGCTTCTGAGCTCAGCTATGGCGAACACGGTGACCATCTTGTCCTCCACCCTCGTTGCTCCAAAGCTGCCTTCCAACTCCCAAACATTCCATCTTACAGTTTTTGATCGCGGGATGTTCCATTGCCCTTTCCAAAAACGCGTTATCTTTTTCCCCTCTCCACAGCCTTCTCATCTTCCTTCTCTTCTTCAACAGAGCCTGTCAGAAGTTCTGGTTTACTTTTTTCCTCTTGCGGGCAGGTTGCAACCTTTGGAAGGAACTCAAACGGATCTTATTTGTAACGATGAAGGTGTTTTCTTCTCAGAAGCGGTCACAGATGCTTCCATCGATGATTTGGGTCAATTTAATCCATCTCCATTCACAGATAGCCTAATTCAAACTGGCAATTTTAGGGCAACGATTCCTTGGACTGCAGACAGCCCCCTGTTATTCATTCAGGTCAGTATTCCAGCAACAACATCATTTTAACATTATATTTGTAATAATACTTGTTAATGCCTTCATGATGTGCCTTCATGATGAAGATCATTATTCACTTTAACATCATATTAAATATGAAGATCAGTATTCCTGCACCATCATCATATTACATATATTACAGTAATGTTGATGATGGTTTTAAGTGTTTTTTTCTTTTTTTGTTGTTTTTCTAACAGATAACCAGATTTGCCTGTGGTGGAATCAGCCTAGGGTTTGCTTATGCCCACCAAATGGTAGATGGACCATCAATTTGGCACTTTCTCAAATCTTGGTCAGAAGCTGCAAGGGGTAAAGCTCTGTCTACCTATCCCCTTGTCTCTTATGCCTACTCTAGAGCAGAATCTAGCTTCAAGACTCTAGAGGACTTAGGGATTAAGTTTGATGAAGAACCTGCATCTGCAGAATTGTCCAGTCAGGATGACAAACCTTCTATATCTATAAGTTGCTTCAATTTTGACAGTGCAAAAATTGACAGCCTAAAATCTTCTGTTCCTAACAGCTTCACATCATTTGAGATTATATGTGGCCATATATGGTACAAAATTTCACAAGCAAGGAGTTTGCCTCCTACTCAATTCACACGTTTTGCAATGTTGGTGAATACTAGAAACAGGTTGCCATCACTTTCATCAAATTATTTTGGAAACGGGGCCATGGCAACTGTGGTTAAGGCCACCATAGCTGAATTAAGTTCAGAGGGATTGGCTCTTGCAGCTGAAAAGGTGCACAAAGGAATCAAGGATGCTACTCCTGACAGATTGCAAGGGATTGCAAATTGGATGGAGGATATATTGGATGGCAAAGTACCGCGGCCATCATTCAGGAAGGGTGCTGCTGGGATTTTGATGGCTGGATCACATAGGCACCCTCTTTATGAAGTAGATTTTGGTTTTGGAAAGCCTGTGGGAGCTAGCTATGGAATGGATGACTGGGATGATGGGAAGGTGTATCTTCTTCCTGGAATTGGAGGCCAAGGAATTCATGCCACCATAGCTCTTTCTTTGGAAACAATGGAAAGGTTGAAACAAGATCCAGAATTTTGCTAGACTAGTGGTCATATTGTAAGTAATCACACCCACCATTCTTACACACATCCTAACTTTTAAAACAATGGCTCGATTAGAGCATCATCTGCAGGTGTTCTTGTAATATTTATTTGCTGTTCAAATTAAACAAAACCAGTAGAGAGCCTCCTAATACTACAATAAATACTGATTGTTCAAATACTTTATGAGTTGGTTCTATGCATGCTTTATGAAAAGTCTCTTGCAAATAGTCAAGCTGCACATTTTATTAACACAATTCTTCCTAGGACCACTATTTTTTTCTTGAGCATCGCGTGGCCATATATGCATAGCATGCACAATATGCTATGTTACCTATTGGTTGATTACCCTTGTGCTATTCAGATCTTGATGCAAACCTTCATTTAGCCTATTGACCATGTGGATTTAGTGGCAATATAATAAAAATATATTCATATTAGACATGCCATTAATCCATTGCGCCACATGCCATCTAAAAATAAATTACCATATGATTTATTAGAAGTATAACAACGTTTGCTTGCATCAATGTCCAAGTATAACGAACACTCTTTACAAGCAAAAGTTGCAAGAATTCTTTTCATGCATTTATAGATATTTTTGGGAGAAAAATTTTTGATGGGGAAAGCCTCCTCATTTCCAACTCATTTCACACAATCATTAACTTTCTATTGAACTTTAAAGTACAAGAAATTTATCGCGGCGGCCTTGGCCGCCGCGAACATTTCTCTTTACCGACTTGGTGCAATTCAAAATCCAAGTAATATAGAGGGGGTTTCAACATAAATTTTTTTGACTAAACAATCTGTTGATTAGTAAGTTAATGTCAGTCTATTAATTCATAGGCAAGAGCATGGTGTATGTACATGTGGCAGGAAAAAGATAATGTGCTGCAAATAGAAGTAGCAAGAACACAAAAATCTTAGGGCACAACCATTAAGAGTAACATGCCGCTTAGTTATATACCTATGGTTAGCTTTTACCCCATTACTCAATATACAAACACATTCTAAACTGCATATTATGCAACAGATTCTGAGAGTGCTGGATTTGGTGACCTGCTGGCGTGTATAAGGAACAAAAAGATAGCTTTGGACAACATTCATTTCGTTGTATGTATGTGTTATTTGTATGTGCTCTTCATAGTCATGTGAGGTGTCTACCTTGTCACATCACTAATCTTGCTTATTATTTGCCATTTGAAGACATTTCGAAACAATCTTAACAAGGTACTTAAACTATTCCTTCTTATGTTACATGCAAGCCATGTCTTGTTTTATTCTTTAAGCACATGGAGTGTCATTATCTTGCATAAATACATGCAGATTTTAGGCACAGCGTACAACAGGAATGAAGCTTGGGAAATGGGTGTTCATATCTAGACGTGCACAAACTTCCTGAAAATTCTCAAAATGAGCACCACCGTCGAATGTGAGTAGATGACCCTTTAACAAATCATGCTGATATCTCAAAAATTTATAGATCTAGAATCTTTATTGTCACAGGAAAAGGTGCCTACACATGTTGTGACTAATATTTGTACTTTGAGAACCTACTAAATCACGTGAGAAATGGTAGCTGGCAGCTGCCTCTTGCAGCAAGCACAGCTTAATCATGACGCCCCCGTTATCCAGTGTCCTATTTATCTATGCAATTGGGAGACGCAAGATGGCTTCTACTGTATCAGAGATTTAAAATACAACGCGGTTGAATACAGCTGCTAATGCTTGCTTTAGTCATTAATGCATTCTCGCTGCATTCTTTTTGTAGCTTCGGGTGGCATATAACAGGTTTTTCCAATGATGCATTCAACCACAAAATAACGTGAATATCCTGTAACTCGAAATCCAACAAATTCATTCACATTTGAGATTTGCGATAGGGGTTTTATGAAATACATCATGAATTTAAGAGTAACATGGCTATTGAACCTCAAGAACAAAGCAGCATATTTATCTGCAAAAAAAACTGAACACAGAAGCTTCTAAAGAATTTGCACTGTAGGAAGCACAAACGTCACTGTAGGAAGCACAAAAGTCTCTGGAAGAAAGTGGGGCGGCTGGTTTTTAATTCAAACTTGCGTATTGCTGGAGGTTAGTAGGCATGGCAAAGAATTTTACCTGCAAAATCCAGGGGTTGCAAACGCCAACAACAATGGATCTGTTCCTTCCACTGCAAGCTCCTATTGGGAGATTTAACAAAGTCCGCCTTTCCTTTCAAGATCCTATTTGGAGATACCTTAGCTCCACGAAATACAAATACAAAGAAAATAATTAGATGCAGATCATGCTTCGAGGACAGTATCACATAAAGCTACACTATTACCAAATCCTGCAGCACAACGAGGTTGAAAATAAGATGGATGCTTATCATTTCTTGTGCCTCAGGAATTCTTATGTCTAATCCTTAAAGGAATTTGCAATTCAATCACTCCCTAAAAAAAGACCGAGCATGTACATCATAATAATCTATCTTAGAACAGAGGCGTTCAAGAAAGATCGGCCTTTACCTCACCAATACCGACTCTTCGAATCGCACAGAGCCCTAAAGCGCCCGTAGTTTTGCACTTCCTGGGACGCCTGCCTACCAAAGCCCTGTAGTTTTGTACTTCCGTTCCTCAAAGGTCGCCTACTCAAAGGCCGCTCTCCAGCCCACGAATAATCCAGAGCATTCGAGGCTCTCCCTGCCATGTAAGAAGAATCTGTTTAGAAACCCCTTGCCATAAACGATCTGAAGCGGCCCGATTTGAGAGTAGGAGCCGCTGTTGAAGATGTGGGCTCTTAAATATGCATGCATTCAAGAACATATGGCAAAGCTCTCGCCAGGATGTGGCATAGTTTGTCTCGGCTAATTCGACAAGAAAAAAAGCGACCACAAAGATCCCAAGAATGTGGCAAGAAGAGCTTGAGCATGGTCGCCATAGCCCGATCGGATCAATTTGGAGCGCATCGCCATATGTTTGAAGGGATTGTCGAAAATAAAAACGTGGCAACAAAAGAGAAAGTAAGATTGCGGCGGAGAACCATGAAAATAAAAAAAAAGAAAAAAGAAAAATTGCAAACACAATTACATATGTGTTGATAGACGATAATGAGCACTCTAAGAAAAGGTTTTCAAATTGTTTTTAGAGGCCCTTTGAATTGAAAAAAACCTTGAAATTGACATTTTTAACTTGGGAATCAAAGGTCTTGATTTATTCACTTTTGTAGTTTGTCCAAGAGTCTGCCACATCATCTAAAAAATGAGGTGGCACAACTTCTGCTGTCAGATTTTTAATTTTGAGATCATGTGGCAAGAAATTAAGAAATTTGTAAAATTTTTATGTGTGGGCGACACTTCCAACATGCTATGGGATGACTGTGTAGAAAGAAGGGTCAGCGCAGGATGGAAAGCCCTGTATGCAATGCAGAATAGCTGTTACAGAATAGATCTCTGCGATTGGGCACGCAAAGCACACATGTTCCGAGCACTCGTGGAACCAGTATTGCTGTATGGGGTAGAGATCTGGGGGCCAGCGGTTAGCACGGGTACTTGGGATAAGCGTCAGCCGCGTCGTCCGGCGCCTGAGGCTTTCGACGACTCTGACCTAAGCGTCAGGACCGCGGTGCCTTACCCGATTTTGCTATATGAGACTGGCTTTTGGCCCCTGCAAGCGATTCGCTATCGCGCAGCACTTTTGTATTTCCATAAGGTTGATGAGAATGGATGCACAACGTCTTCCTCCCCTGCTCATTATTGGCACAAGGGCCGCGAACGTCGAAGAGAGTGTATATGGGAGCATTGTAGGGATGGTTCGCAAGATGGTCCATAGACTATCAACACATTATGGATATGTGGGATATCGCGGGCGGGGAGCTGCATTTGAATGAGCTTTCTTCGCCTCTCGTGGGATCGCCCACTCTTGCAAAGCCCAAAGCGAGCACTACCACACGCAGTCAATAAATTAAGCTTGAACACGACCCCCACCCGATTATCGAAGGCACACGTCTCTACCAAGAAAACGAGAGCTATAGCTGCAATAGGGACGGGGTCCCACCATCTCCAATTGAGACAGGGCGGGTATGCGGATGGAGGGGAATCCCGGCATGAGAGATTATGCGGTGTTGTTACATGCGAGATAGTAGAAGATGAACACCATGCTCTACGGGGAATGCCCAAGATATGCACACATCCGGCGGCTCATGCCGATCTCGGATGCTGCGAGATAGCAATTCATCAACTCCCCGGCCGCCAATGGTGGCACGCCTCGCGTCCTACATTACGCAAGTCTCCACCGCGAGGAGTCCCTCGGCAACCGTGGAATTTGGCGCCCGGATAGGGCCTCTCAAGCGCCTACTACAAGGGTTTTCCTCCCACATGGGGGGTTTTTTCATTCCAGTGGTAGAGACACGTTGTACAGGGTTTCTGTTGTTTTCTTTTGTGTTTAGAAACTTTCCACTACATTGTAATCACCGTCTCATACGCCAGTTTGGCCTCCATGGACGTTAAAATACACTTCCCTTCCTTCCTTCCTTTAATTTTAGCACATGGCCAGATTTCCCTCTCTTCCTACACAACTCCCTCTTCCCTCTTATCACATGCATAACACAGTGTGAAAATCATCCACCAGTAGCATAGTTAAGAGCTTTGTTGAAGCATGACTTGGAGAAGATTCAAGGTCTAAAGCCTAGGGTGGTTGATGAATTTGATGGATTACATGTTTCTTGAGTCCCCTCATGGACAATTTCTGAGCAAAGTTTGTTTTTTCAACTCCATATACTATTCTTTAGGCATCCAAATTCGTTTTTGAAGCTAGAGTTTGGATTAGAGATTTGTCATTGCCTGTTGAGTCTCTAAAGGACTGTGTCCTTTTATCATATGTCAATTTGTTACGAATTCATTTGTTGGTATTCTTTAAATATAGCTTTCTGCTCTACAAGTTCAATTGCAAAGAAGATAAGGCATGAGTCTAAGCAATTCCATACTAATAATTATGGACTTTGACTTGGTCCTCGAAATGCTTCAGGGTAGGTTTCAAACAACCCATAAGCATAAAATGGTATTTTTTTCTCTTCTCTTTTTTTTTTTTTTTTTTTTTTGGGGGACCACAGTAGGGATAGACCATCGTCCTATGCATCTGAGGTATAGAAGGATTTGGATTACAGAAAAAGAATATGGAGGGATAGACCATGGTCATATGGCACTGATAACGTCTCCTTCTCAAGCACATAAAGATATCATTTTGTTCTTTTGGGGGTACGAGTCACCGTATCGACAGGACTGGTAGCCATTGCAAGTTATACGGTATTTCATTACAAATATAGTGTGACCTCATATACACATTGGTCGCGTGTACACTAAAAAGGATTGCATATTTGAACATAAATGCAGTAGAAGCAAACCCATAAAAAGTACAAGACAAACATTCCAACATGCAACTCGGATTATACTCATATAACATACAAGTTTTAGATGGCATGTCGGGCAAATATGATACTACAAAATTTGACAAACTGAGGTCTTACCTTTTGAATTTATCCAATATATCTAATTGCCCTCTAATTGAGACATAAGGCAATGCTACAATTTAATTACATCACAAGCGACTACCTCATTCTACTTATGTAATGATCCATATCTCTTTGTACTAGAAGGTAAACCGCCATATTATGGTTGAGGAGGACAATTTTTTACTTCCTGGGAGTTCACTACAGTTCACTACATACATGACAATTTTTTATTTCATCGTTAAACAAGAAAACCAAATTTGCTTTAGAAGGAATGAACCTTTCAGCCCATGTGGAATGAGTTTGAGACATGTCGACTAGCCATCGAAAGAATCCTATTACTCGGATGCCCCCCCCGAATTTTTTTTACTGATTTGAATGCTTAAGAAAATTCCACGAGCACTATGTCCAGCCCCATCATAGTAAAGGCATAAATTAGCTTCTCTTTGGTGTTGATTTTCAGCAGCAGATAAAGGTCCTCTAAATACACGATCAATCTGCATAGGTACAAGGCCATCTGACTTAGAAGGCATGGGCGGTGCAGAGGCTGATGTGACCATTGGTGCTTACGAGATTGAAGAAACAACTTGATTTCATCTTTCTTGCCTACGCTCAAATAGACGGTTATCACAACGAATGACAAACTTTATAGCTTCATCCAAAGTCCTTGGATCCTCCATGGTCAACATCATTTTCTTTATATCCTCACGTAAGCCTTTTCGAATACAATATCGATAAGCACCATTGTCCCAGGCAGTATCTATAGTAATTTGACAAAATTTCGATGCGTATCCTGAAGCTGGATGTTATAAACTTGCTTTGTTATAACCTACTATTGCATCAAGCACTAATCCTCCACTCCCTTGGAGTCCCTAACTCCCTCGCTAAGAATGAGAATGAAAATGCGAATGAAATGAGAAAAAGAAATAAGATAAAAACAAAATAATATAAAGAATTGAATTACTTTTCCTTAGCTCCTTCATTTGTCAATTCTACGTCGTAAAAATTAATCTCACGTGCTTTGTATCTATAGCAGAGTCTGTAAGAGTAATTTTGTAGAGATCTTACATGCATACTTAAAGATTAATTTTAAGAAGATGTATGCTTTTATTCCCTAGTAGCTTATCTATCTAAACCTTGTCTCTAAGACATCCTAATAATAGAGGGCCATCATCTTTTAAAAATGATATTCAAAGATATGCTACATAACTTTACTTTCTGCTCATCTATTGTTGCATCAAATTCCTATGAAGTTCTAAAATGAAAGGAGCATAGCAAGTGTATTAGAAGAGAGAGAAACCCATCAGATACCATTTACTAAGACATGAAGTACGGCCTAATGCTCTTCTTCGCAACAACATGGAAAACTTAAAGATAGAATAGAATAGAATGTGTTTTTATCATCCACGGAGAGCCATTGTGTGATCCAAGAAGCCATTGTGTGATCCCTTGTTTCTAAATAATGTTCGTCAACAACAAGAATTTAGAGACTTGAACCCATCAATCATGCAACAAGATAAATAGATAAATAGATTTTTAACGTCCGCCGTGTAACAGACCTGGACACTTGATGGGTCAGTGTACATACTTATGTACGTATGCACATATGTATGGCATATATGCAGCATGAATTCAGGGTTTTGTCTCTTTGGAAAAAGGATTGTTGTAGAACATGAAAGCAGGATCAATTCTAGGCAGTTTTGGAGCCCGAAATTTGGAGTATCATATCTCAGCGATTTGAGATCCCTTTTTAGTGATTTTTCTTTTGCTGGAAATATTTCTGAGTAAGCTTTCCGGATTGGGTCTGATGATGTTGAAACTCATTCGCATTTGAAAGTTATGATATAAACTGTGATGCTGGGTCAAAATTGACTTCTATGTATGTTCTTCTGCAGTTTGATCCTTGGAGCTAGAAGACGATCCTTTGAGGCGCAAGCAATTAAAAGGTGTCCAGATGTCCATGCATGAAGGAATTCTCTGGAGAGAGCTTGAAGAAGACCAGAGCTTGGAGATCACGTCAACTGCTGCATCAATCTTCTTCTTTCAGGTGGGGTTTTAAGACTTACATCTGGGCTTTTGTGCTTGCCAAAGATATGGATCTTAGTATACATATGAGAGATGACGGTTGTTTGATGATTTACATGTGGTTTATGATCATGGTTTGGTACTTTGACTATGTTATTTGTTTCTGATGCGCATGTTATGTAGTTCAGTTGATTACGTTGTCATTGTCTAACACTGTACTCACATAGGATCTTATGCCTTTGATTGTGCTTATGTCCTTGTTATCCGATATTTCCAAAGTATTTCCATACATGCAGTGGCAGCCAGGGATCTCCACTTAGTCACGACGACTAACCCCAGCGAGTGCAGTGAATTAGCAAGCAGTGGGCAAGGCGATGGCAGCAGTGCAGTTGAGGATCGTGGTTGAGTTGGAGGCTTCTGACTTTCCTTGATAAAGTTGGATGTTGTATCAATTGAGAATATTGATTTCTTTGGGTGTTAATATCGCTGATTATATTGAACTCATACGCAATTGTCCATTGAATTTGGAGTATAAAAGTTCAACAGCAATGAAAAATTTAATTCATCATCATCCGCAATTTTGTGTGTCAAGCTTAAGCATACCAACCTAGAATTAGCGCAAGTTTTGACAAGATCCCGAGTTGCCAGGAGGGTCAACTCTGTAGGTTCGTCACAGTTGGTATCAGAGCAATGTTGGATCCTTTGGAGTTGACATGGCAAATTAGAAAGTAAGTTGAGGTTGTGGAATTATGATACTAATGGTTCTTCTTTCAAAGACCCATTGGAGGAGGAGCAGTATCTAGAGGCTTTCTGTTTAGCATGAAGGTGCTAAAGGAGAATTCTCCTTGTGAGCAATGGAAGCAACTAATGATGATGTTGAGGTATGGAGTAGTGAATAAGTTGGCATTGCATATTGATTCAAATTGGCTGGAGGAATGCTTCACCAAATCTATGAGCGACCCCTGAGGACATGGGTTTAAATTTAGAAGAGGAGACTGTAACAGACCTGGCCACTCCAGTATACATACTTATGTACATATATACACATGCATGGCATATATGCAGCATAAGTTCAGGATTTTGTCTCTTTGAAAAAAGGATTGTTATGGAATATTAAAGCAGGATCAATTCTGGCAGTTTTGGAGCCCAAACTTTGGAGCTTTATATCTCGGCGACCCGAGATCCTTTTTTAGTGATTTTTATTTTATTGGAAATATTTCTGAGTAACATTTCTGATTGGGTCTGATCATGCCAAAACTCATTCGCATGTGAAAGTTATGACAGAAATTGTGATGCTGGGTCTGAATTGACTGCACTATGTATGTTCTTCTGCAATTTGATTCTTGGAGCTAGAAGATGATCTTTTGACGTGCAAGCAATTGCAAGGTGTCTAGAGGTCCACGCATGAAGAAATTTTTTGGAGAAAGCTTTGAGAAAGCCAGAGCTTGGAGATAACGTCAATTGTTGCATCAATCTTCTTCTTTCAGGTGGGGTTTTAAGGCTTACATGGAACTTAGTTTATGTATGAGAGATGATGGTTGCATGATGATTTACATGTGGTTTATGATCGGGGCATGTTTGCTAACAGGGCTTGCATGTAGGCTGGCTGAGCTTCCCATTGTCCCAGAGCTATATATCATGATGGTTTGGTACTTTGACTATGCTCTTTGTTTCTTACAACCTAGAATTAGCGCAAGTTTTGACAAGATCCCGACTTGCCAGGAGGGTCAACTCGGCAGGCTTGTCACAATTGTAACAGACCCATGGGAGACCGCTCGAGTGGATCTTGGCGTCGCGTACCCGAGACACCGGCATAAATGGGTAGAAGCGACTATTCATAAACGTTTAGATGGGAGTTGGTCAAAGGCATATCGGTTAAGAACATTACATTTAGTATTAGAGCAGGGCTCGAGTTCAGTCGCCATGGGGGCAAGTATGACCCGAAATACTATTGGACGGTAGATCATGATTTGGTCTTGGTCACCATGGGATGGTATTTTCTATGGTCTTGTGATGCTCGAGGACGAACATAGTTCTAGTGGGAGAGATTGTAACATGGTCTTGTGATGCTCGAGGACGAACATAGTTCTATTGGGAGAGATTGTAACAGACCCATGGGAGACTGCTCGAGAGGATCTTGGTGTCGCATTCCCGAGACACCAGCATGAATGGGTAGAAGCGACTACTCATAAACGTCTAGATGGCTTTGCCCAGTATGGTCTTGTGATGCTCGAGGACGAACATAGTTCTAGTGGGAGAGATTGTAACATGGTCTTGTGATGCTCGAGGACGAACATAGTTCTAGTGGGAGAGATTACATCAGGCCCATGGGAGACTGCTCGAGAGGATCTTGGTGTCGCATTCCCGAGACACCAGCATGAATGGGTAGAAGTGACTACTCATAAACGTCTAGATGGCTTTGCCCAGTTAGTTAAGGGCATGTCAGTTAGAAACGTTACATACTGGAACCCAACAACAGGCTATAAAACAGATCTATTCTTAACGTCAACGGGAACAACAACAAGCAATAAGATGGATCTATACATAATGCAACTCTGGGCGGCCTCGAACTCAAGACCTCACATTGCTAGGATTAGTGCCCCACCACGAGACCAACGATTTAGGCAGAAAAACAACATGTTTGCAACTACACTAATAGTCTTACAATTCTACTTATCATGAACTCAACACTAACATCCATTATAAACTCACATATGAGCCCAACAAATCTGAATATACCTCATGGGAGGGTTGATTTTGGTATGAATTACCTTGCATGTAATCAATAGCTCACTACGAGAGGTCTAGATGTTAGTAAAAGCAGCCTATAATTTTTGTTTAATTATGTTGTTAAATACATAAATGCAAGGTAACAACAATTCTGTCCTTAGAGCCAATGGCGGGCTGCCATGTGGCAATAGTTCTTTTAAAGAATGTGAAACACAGTTTTGTCTTCTGCGACAAATTTTTTTACCACAGAGTTCTTCTCTTTTACCTACGATTCTGCCTATTCTACCCACAATCCTTGCTGTTTTACCCCCCGTTCTGCCTGATTTCACTGGACAGAATTGTTTTTACCATGCTTCAAATTCCTGGGTGTCAGCAGTGCCTCCGCGCTTTGCGCGTCGTCACTGCTTCCACCCCGGAATCTGAACCAGCAGGTCATTCCTGTATACAAGAAATGTAGCGTAAAAGGTAAATGACATTGAATGCGACTTTGGTAGTATCTAGAAACAAAAGTACACATTGACATTAAAACTATGCCATTTAGGCTAAGACAATATCATCAAGCATAACTCACGGCCTGGCAAATTTCATAAATCAAAATTTGCAGCTGCCATGAAAATCATACTTACAATGACTTCTAGCTAGTAAATCGTCAAATAGGGATGATCCACATACCTTATGTACATGGGGTGCTATATTTGCTTTATAGTTTTGTAATTGTTAGATAAAATCTATACAATTGTTAGATATATCGTGGCGGCCAAGGCCGCCGCGAACATTTCTCTTCCCCCACTTACTCCTACAAAGGGGGATTTGTATATATTTGGAATGGTGTGAAACCCATTAGAAGAAAGAAAAATATATCATGTTGTTTCCACATGCATACACCGAAATAAATGTTTGCAATGAGCACGTATCCTCTACCATAATGAGAATCTATTTCAACAAATCGATCGAAACACAAGTTTTCTAAGTGTACATCAACATAGGTTCATGAGACATCAAAGTGAAGATGGCTGACTATTATTGAGAATTTGCTGTCATCTTCAAACCTTTGAAGGTTGAACCTGGCTAAATCTCGTATTTCCATCAGCTTAAGAAAGCATTTGAAGGTTGGGCCTAGTATTGAAGTCCATGATTGAGAATGCATGATAAGCCAAGTATGAAATACATTGGATGTAAAAAATATTTCGTAATGAGAAAAGCATCCAGTAAATTATGATATTGAGCGTTGGAAGCATGTAAATGATGCACAATTGGGCGTTACTTAGAAACATGCAGATCATTCGCACACACATATACGCACGCAAACTAAATAGCTAAGATATTATTACCATGCCCAACGGCTCTAACATTTGCTTTACACAGCCCTGCACAAATTAATGCTAGCATTTCAAGAATATATATTGCTTAATATCGACAACAATATAGATTGGCTAATGGAATGTAAAGGAATGTAGATAGAGCGATTAAAATAGATACTGTTTGACATGCATGAACATATTTCAATGAAATGCAATCTCTGACAGAGATTGAACAAACTCTAGTTCCTTTCACATGAAGGTAAAAAAAATAAAATGCTTTGGGCATTGTTTTGCATTACTTGGGATGCTTCACATGAATTGATACAAAGAAAAACATCTAAATACAGTTTTGGCCATTTTCACTCTGCTGGAAACGACCACATGGTCAGAATAGGAACAAAGTGTTAATATAATATCTTCAAATTGTTGTAGCCGAAACTGGTTCTTTACCAAGTACTTCTTTTCTCCTTCCAACCGAGCCACACATTGGACATATACATACAAATAAATAATGTTTCAAACATAAAGGTCCTCCGTGAGAATAAGAATCTGCGTTTTTGCATTTTTGTTCTACATTGGCTACAAATATTGAACTGATTTCAGGAATATCTATTGCTTAATGAACCATATAGATTCGTTAATGGAATGTAACGAGCTTTGAGACCATACAAACAAAGCAAAGAGTAGTATGTAAAGGGAAAGTTTAATATATTTAACTTAAACATGATGCAAGACATTATTCTTGAGTACTTAAAGCATGGTATATACCTAAAATCATCGCACAAGGACTCTTTGAGCCATCTTGTGCAAAAGCAATTCGTGACAGACATCACCAGCAGCAGATAGTCAAATAACTGTAGAACATCAAATGAAAGAGCACATAAGAATGAACCCTAAAAACAAAGAACAATGCATATTGCTAGAACCGTAAAAGCTGTAGGACATGCAAAAATAAAAAAAGCATTTAAGAAAAATAAAAGAAGACCTTAAGATTAGTTACGTCGGGCATGGATAAGCAAGCCTAAATGCACAGAAGCAAAGGGGCTTAGAACAAAGTAAGAAAAATTCAGAGGACTGAACAGATGGATGGACAAATTGGAAGCAAATACTACCTGGTGTGCAAGGTTATGAATGGCCAGTATGCAGCGTGAGTCTTTGTAAACCCCATGCTTGCGGTACTTGGATGCCAGAAGACTGCAGAAGAAACCAGTACATAGTCAATAGGTATGAATGTATAATTGTTAAACATCAAAAAAGAAAAACAGATCTGCATGCAAGTTATTCTGCTCACATTTTGCACAGTGTTCTTGGACCAGTCTGAAACGGTGGGAACTTGGGGCAGAAGACCCACAAAGATATTGATCCAAGCTTGGACGAAGGCGCAGAGCATAGGTTAGGGGCGCCAAAGAAACCCCAAAATCTTGGAGATTTTGGCGCAATCCTGGAGATAAAGCGCCAAAACCGGAAATCTTCCTCCTGTGTTCTGCAAGTTAAAAAACAACAAATAAAAATTTCTTCGTATATTGAAGAAGAAATTAACGAGCCTATCCACGAAATGCTAGTTGCTCCGGAACTGAAAACCTGAGTGTCAAAGCCAAAAATGGGATACCACAGCCGATGGTATAGTTTCTTGCTAGTTATATGCACAAAACAAAATCAAACAAAGGATTTGCAGAGAAAATAAAGCATTAGCTGCAGCAGCCGAAGCTTTAAGGACTGCCAAAGGAGAAAACTCCATAGCCTTACCTCCATAGTCCAACAATATGCCATTCGATGGCGGCTTACCTGCCGTTACCGTTTGGCAGATGCTGGAGTACTCGGTGCCAAAGCCGAAGCTAGATATCGCTGCCAAGCGTCGAGCAAGATTTTGTCCAATAAAAGACGTGGCAGAAAAATATGAGATTGGATTGCGGCGCAGAAAAAATAGGGAGCGATAAAAAAAAAGAAAAATGGCAAACTGCCTTATATATGTTTAGAAAATCTATACAATTTTGTATCCATCTAAAAAGAGAAAAAATGTATAAAACTTGAGGAAAAAATCTTGGCATTTTTCTAATCGTGGGTATTTGACCACTATGCTAGATGGTTGTTGGTGCTCAACTCAATAATGTATGGTGGAGTGTGTCATCATATTATTGATCCCAAAATAGGAAGCCTATAAAATAAGTGACCAGAGAGACAAGAGGATCACGACAAACATATAAGTGAGAACAACATGTTGAGAATCAAAAAAGAAGTTGCATAAAATTATGGCAAAAGGATCTAGATAGTCACGTTAAATTATGAGGAAGGATCTAGACGCCTAGAGAAGGAACTAAGAGACAAAAGGATGCTTTATGGAAACCACACCACGAAATGTGAAGCACAGTGCATAGCAATTAATTAATAGATAATAATACAGAGACACACGTAGTCGTGTGGATGAAGAATGCTAGATGGATACGGGGCGTGGAAGTGATTCTCCACTATGTAAAGAAGCCGCCAGATTACCGTACGCCTTCGGAATAAGTTTGTAATGGTGCCAAGAGTGGGAGGTGGGAAAGTGGGCAAGCCGATAAGGAGATATGTTGGAGGGGTATGCTTTCAGGGGAGATCTGAGTGGAGGCCTATGGGGAGGAGAGAAAGGGATAGGAAGATCGGGGGAAATTGGGGTGGTGCGGGATGCCGGGGGGGAAAGGGGGGTAAAAGGTCGGCGCGCGCACGCCATAGGGGGAGTACTATTTTATCTATATCTCTATCTATCTATCTATCTACCTACACCGCCCACCTTGCATATTTTTTCTCCTCAGGGTATGACTGAGAAAGAGGGAATATAGGGGAACTGGGTGGTAGAGATAGGGGGTATAGCTTGGAAGGCTGGGAAGGGAGAAATGTGGCAAGCTGTTTATTTTGGAAGAAAAAGGGGCCCAATTGCCAAGTATAAAGACTAGAGAGAGAGCAGAGTAAGAGAGAGATAGCCTTAGAGTGTTAGGGTTTGTATTTCCATGCCAGATCAATCGGAGTTCCGGCTTGCAGCTCGATCCGGTGGCCTCATGGCTCGCCCCTTAGACGACGATTCTGCTTCGACAAGTTCTCCTTCTTCCCCTCTTGATCGAGACAGACGTAGCGATGGTCGCCCTCCTCGATTCCCTGCTTCTGCTCTTGTTGCTTCTATCAAGGTCAAAACTTCTTCCATTGTCGCTTCTCGCACTGTCCGTCGGTGCTTCAGTACCGCCAAACTTGCTTGTGAATCTCCTCTCCCTCTTGAGGTATGCTCCTTCTTTTGCCTCCCTTAATGGATCTGTTTTCCTCGCAATCGTTTTCATATCCCCCAAACTTCAATTATGCTTTGTGGTTTTGTTATCTCCTAGTCTCCGTCTCGCTGCCACTTTACATTGGTCTTAATCTTCTCAATCTACAAGTTCATTGGGTATTGGGTTTTTTGATGTGATTCTCATTCAATTTCGTAGTACCTATTAATGGGTCAACCGGAAAGCTGCAAATCTAGAGACTTGAAGTGGAAATCTCAATTTCATAATTAGAGGTTGCTGCCCAGGATCCATACATTGGTACATGGAGATGATAAAGTTTTCCTTCTTGCACAGAGCGTACCCCACATCAAGCAGTAAACGCAGTCATTTTAGCAAGGAGCTAGTCGTTTTTACAGCTTTAATTTCCTTAACATACATATCATGGCAAGCTTCTAGCTCTGCAGAAAAATTTCTATAGCCTTCTAAACCTCCTATTTTTGGTTTTGGGATTATTGTCCACCTGGCAAACTAGCATCTAATACTGTCGAGCAAATTTTGACCAGCATGGGTAATTTCTTTTCGAATGTTTCAGGAGGGCCTCGAGTCTGAAGAATCTGAAGAGCCTGGTTTTGATTCGGGCCGTATAAAAGAATTTGTTCCGGCTATTCGATCTGGAGGCTGGACAGACATTGGCGGCAGACGATACATGGAAGATGCACATGTTAGGATTGATGATCTCATGTCACATTTAGGTGCAATTTTTTCTGGTGATACTCATGGGGCATTCTATGGTGTAAGTAAATGTCTCTTAGTTTATCCACGGTGGCTGCCTCTGCATTTGTTAGCTTATTCTTGCACTTAGTTGCTCCCCCTGAACTACCTGTTTCCTATTACTTTGGGTCCAGGTGATCTATTTCTTAGTTGCATGCAGTGGATATGTCCTGATGATGCGTAGCTGCAACAAACGTGTGATTTTTTTTATTGCATTCTAGACACCCAACTGGCCTATGTACATATTTATTATACACACTCTTTCCCAATCACCACGCACGTCATTTTGTCTTCGGAATGAATTGACTTCTTCTAAATATGGGTGTGAGATTTTACATTCTCCAAGAAATAAGTTTGAGTTGGTAAAACTTTCTAATATTCACACACGTGACTTTGTCAATGATCTTTAGGTCTTTGATGGACATGGCGGCAAAGATGCTGCAAATTTTGTAAGGGAACACCTACTCAAGCATATTATTGAAAACGAATCTTTCCCAGTAATGCTTGATGAAGCAGTGCGACATGCCTTTTTGGAAACAGATCATGCATTTGCCCAAGCATGCATGGTTGATGAAGGACTAGCATCGGGCACAACAGCACTTATGGCACTTGTCATTGGAAGGTCTCTATTTTTATCTTGATTCTACTACCTGTTTTCATTTCTCCATTAATTGTTTATAGATAGATTCTGTAGATAGATTTTTATCATGTTTTAAAATAATTGGGTTTGCTTCATTGTGAATGCACAGGAAATTATTGGTTGCAAATGCAGGAGATTGTCGTGCAGTTCTTTCGAAACGTGGGAAAGCCATTGAAATGTCCAGGGACCACAAACCATGTTGTCCCTTGGAGAGGGTGCGAATTGAATCCGTGGGTGGCTTTGTAGATGATGGCTATTTGAATGGTCAGCTTGCAGTTGCAAGGGCATTAGGAGATTGGCATATGGAGGGTCTAAAGGAGTTCGGAGTTGATGGGCCTCTTTCTGCTGAGCCTGAGATGCAGCAAATATCATTGACGGAAGAAGATGAGTTCTTGATAATTGGTTGTGATGGTCTTTGGGATGTGTTCACAAGTCAAAATGCTATAGATTTTGCAAGGAAGAAGTTGCAGCAGCATAATGACCCGGAATTATGCTCTAAAGAATTGATAACAGAGGCACTGCGAAGAAATACATCTGATAATCTTACAGTTCTGATGGTTTGTTTTCATGAAGAACCACCACCAAGGCTTAGCTACACTCCAGTGCGGAGGAGTATTTCTGCCGATTGCCTGCGTGATTTGCAAGGTCTTCTTGATGGCTCTTTGAACTGATATGTCCATGGCTTGAGCTTTTCCCTGTGTCAGTATGTTATATGTATGAGTATACTATCTATAACCCAACAATTCTTTACTCGTCCACAATGGCAGTATGTACATTATGGCACATATTCCTCTGAGGCTGGGCCTGGTTGAAGACATTCCTGATCTGATTGGAAAGGATTATCAGGCGCCCATTAAGGATGAAGGCTGAACTATTTTTTGCAGTATTTCTGCATTGACACGATTCTTTATTGTTTAAGGCTGAAGGTTTCCTTCATCCGCAATTTTTGGACATTATTTCAGGTGGGGAGCCTGCACAAGCATCAGCGCTTTGTCCATCACACCTACGTTATTTTCATTCTTCAAATTTTTGGCATGGGGAAGGTTTTACCCGTTGGGTTCCTAGAATTTATTGGAGCCTGGTATGAACATCATGATTGTTTTTATTGTTGTACATGGTGGTAGTGTAATAACTTTTCAGCTAGAGAGGGTGACACTAAATGTTTGGACTGCCGTGTTGGTAGCCTGAATCTTTTCTGCCCATAATGATGGCTCTAAACATCTAACCAATGAGGTTTACTACAGAGGGAATTCAATTACGAAGGAAGATTTTGCCTAGGTATGTGTTTCTTAAATTGGGTATAAGAAGGATGGTACATACACATTTCCCATGCCTTAGGTTGTTGGGCGAGACTAAACGATGGTACCAGCGGAACAACTTGTTCCCTGTTTTATGGCAGTTGACCCTCTTGACTGTCCAAAATACGTAACCTACTTATATGGGACTGTGCTACGACCGTTGTATATGTCCTCGTTAATTTGCTGAATTTCAGAAATTAAAGTTTTAGTAGAATTATAATCTTCCTTAATCCTGTGCTCATTAACGGGGAGGCTTTCTAATCCAAGTGAGTGATCAGAGCTGACTGGCAGCCTTTCTAATCCAAGTGATTGGGGCTGTTGATTCATTTGAGGGAAGATTTGTATGAGTTGAAGTTTGCAACTATATTGAAACTACCCTAACACTAAAGTATTTGGTTTAAATGGCAATAACTTTTTTCTGATGGATCAAATATAAAAGTTATCTTCACTAAACTTATAGATAACAGTGAGATCTATCCAGTAGCAGTTATCGAAAGTATTGTTGAAGTCATCTAAAATGGCATTGTAATCTTCAAGTTACAGTGTTTTAAAAATGTGTTATAAAAGACAAATTGAGCATAACTTGTGAATTTTAACTCTGATTAAATGAATTTGTTCTTGTTGGAAAGATCTTATCCCACGGTAGAATGTAGTCATTAGGGCTTTTGAAGTTCAAATGGTTTGAATGTTATGGATATGCATGGAAGTCTCTTTTATTGAGTGCTCCATTAATCAAGAAGTCCTTTTCTTTTTAATGTTTCTATTATAACTGTGTATTGCTCTCGAAGTACCTCATGTACTACTATGTTGGATCTTAAGAAGCACATTTAGAGCAAAAAAAGACTCTTATTGTGATTGATACTTCAAATAGTGGTTGTTTTGATTGGATGGAAGCTCCTAGAATGTGGGGGCTTTTAGATGAAATTACTAGAGTTGCACTGCTGCAAATAAATCATGAACAATATGACATAAGCAAGAGTGGATATGGCATAAGCGAAACATGTCCGTTTTCAATGCCCTCAAATATTTCTATTTTAAATGCTCTCAAATATTGTTTTTGAATGATGTTACACCATGCCACAACTCACACTTCTTCTTAAGAATGCAGAATAATGGAATCTATCATGTTTAAAAAATTTTCAAATCAAAATGTTAGCCTTCAAACTTCCTACATTTTAGTACGTCAAGTTGTTGGCGAAAAACTTTGTTCTAATTATCTTTGATAATAATAATGTAGTGGACTCTTTGGTTCCTAGAGGGATTGATCCTCTCGGTGGGGAATATATCATGTACCATATTATTCTCCTAGTTTTACACCAGATAGTTCGTGCATTAAAGATGCCTTGCTAGTTTTCGATCCCTAATTTTCCTCTAGATCTAATGGCTCATAAATTTTTAGTGGCATTTGCAACTGTGCTTGGGGTCCATTACTAAAACACTAAGCATTTCTTGTAGTCTTCTGCATCTAATAAGTGCTCTCCGAAGAGGCCAAAATTTTTTTTAGTTAACACAAACTATTAACACACAACTAACATTATTAACACAAACCATTGCATTTGACACATTCAAATTAAAGGTGCAGAAGGCCTTCTTGGACCCAGGGGTGAAGTCCACCGGGTTCCATACCGGATCCTACTCGAGCGGGGCTTTCTATCCCTTCAAGCGGCTGCATTGGAGCATGCATGTCGTTTACTTCAAAGGTGGTGTATAGGTTGACGCTCACCCCACCTTGCCCAGCCACGGTGATGGGTCCCTGAAATCCTGGCTGGAAAGACAAGCAAGCTCGATGGTTCTCACATCTTTGGGGTGTGCAAGGTAAAGTCGTCTAGGTCGGGACAAAGAAAGATCGCCAAGGCACTTATTTGTACCTAGATGCTACTTTCCTTCGCCAAGCTCGGGATCACCCGGATGCTTTGGCCGACGTTAAAGGTGGCACACTATCGGTGACAAGTCAATCCTAGGCTCATAAGAGGCCCACACCCGATGCTTGTACCCGCGGTGCCCATGAAGAAGTCGCGGACTTATGAAAGTTTCCATTACCGCGGGTGCACATAAGCCTCCGCATTGAAGCGAGGCGTTGGGCTCGGAACCACGAGAGCAAATGTTTTGCGGTGTTGCCACCGAGCCATTGAGGATGAATGTCGCGTACCCTCCGGTTTACCCGATTTGCCCATATCCGAGGCGATATGTTGATTACTAGTGCCCGGGCGGTTGTTGCATGCGGTTATTGGCTCACCGTCGGGTGGAATTTGTTGGGATCACACCTCCGAGGGAGGTTATGGATGCTACGGACTCATTTGTGTCCGGGGACGGTATTGAACCGTCCTACACAATTGGCCGCGCCCGATACTTATTGCGCGCGCTAAGTTTTTTCCCTCGAAAACCCTTTGGTGGGGTTTTAATCCCTGTGGTAAGCTTCTTTGCTCTCTTTTTTGTTTGGGTCCCATAGGCCAATTGGTCTCGTGGATGCTAAAACTATTCTATTCTATTCTATTCTATTCTATTCTATTCTATTCTATTCTATTCTATTCTATTCTATTCTATTCTATTCTATTCTTAAAGCCCCCTTTGGTGCGGGTGCATATTCACCGCGGGGGGGTTACTGGCAACGAGCCTTGGATCGGCATATTTGCCCTTTATTCCAAGATCCTGACCTGCATATAGCGATCCTGCGTTTGTGGGGGTATGCATGTACAACTTTTTGTATACTGTATATTAAGGTTTGCAAAATACTATAAGGTTTGAGACAATGTACTTAATGGTGTTAATTCTGTACATGTATTATAAATTTTTTGAGGCTCTCGCTGCCCTACGTAACCCCCCATGTGAATATGCACCCAAACCAAAGGGGGAATGTGTCAAATGCAATGGTTTGTGTTAATAATGTTAGTTGTATGTTAATAGTTTGTGTTAACTAAAAAAAGTTTTGGCCCCTTCGGGGCCTTTAAGGATGGTGTAGGGGTGTAGATATAGGCAATTTAAGTAATTGCAATGACCTTACTAGAAATAAAGGGCATGTTTCTACCATCACTAGTCTCACCCAAATTTAGGTCGGGCAGAATTTACAAAGCTAGAACCATATGGAGGTAGTAGGAAAAAAATATTGCAAATACTCAAAGTAAAATTTCTCTAAAGAGAACCAATAGAATTGTAAGTAATCATCATAAATGAGATATAATAGAATTACAGAATAGACCTTCTAATCCAGCATTTCCATGCGTGATAATGGCTGGATTATAATATAATATGCCTCTGCCCTATTCATGAGTGACTTGCCAAGCCCGACTCCTTCAGAAGAAGATACAACAGCCACATACTATACGGATCTTGCACTTGTGGATGATGGCAATACACCTTCCATTTCTGTTTCAATTAGCAGCACTAACCAGCCTTTGAAAAATACAAATAATGTGATTGAAATCATGAAGATAAGAAGAATATTGTGGCATCATGTCCCTGCAATAGAACATGGAAAAGGACCTAAAGATAACGAGAAGAGAACCCTGCAAGGTAATAAATAGCAGAGATCCAAGAAGGCAGCTTGTGAGTCCAGCGTAAACTGAAATGAATAGCATAAACTAAAATGAATTTCGAGGGCGAACTAACCTGTTTGCCATGCATTACGAATGAGCAACAAAAGAAAGATATGAAGGAATATCACTTGCTTAACCCGGAGATGCCTTTGCAAGTAATAAACCGTTACAATAAAATTTAACTTGCTACACAATGGGCTCTTTGTATCTTACATCATCTTTGTATCTTTGTATCAGCCTTGAGCATGGCAACTATATTCTGCCATAGGTCTCTACTATATATTTAACTACATTGTTCTTGTGTGTTTGCTACTGCATCATTGGAGTCGTTGTATGGAACAAGGAGAGACACATATGCCTTTGACGGTATGCTATGGCAATTGACAGGGCGCCCGAGATCCAATAACCGGTCCAACTTCAAAGCCCCTATTGAAGAGAGAGAAATAAAGAGCAATTAAAGCCAATTCACGGTACTTTTGCAATTAAAGAGAATTATGGAACATCATGCAAACAATAGTAAAAGTCTTACGGTCCCCCGATTCGGATGTGGCTCGGGAAGGAACAACATGAGTGGGAGGCAAGTCCATACCCCTATATTCTTTGACTTCACCGGTGTACTGGTAGGCGAAAGTGATAGGACCAACATCGCCACTTTTTCTATAACTATGCATCAGCCCTATAGTCTGCCAATCAAAATAATTATCACATTAAACGGAGAACAAAGTATGAACCCTCCAGGGCGCCTGGACAGACTAATTTCGGGCTTGGCCATCGATACCCACAACCGCTGCAGCTAAAAAAACTAGCACAACAACAAAAACATCGTAGGCATGGCCCTGGGCTGATGGGAATCTAGATGCATTGCCTGATCAGTTAAGCAGATCTAGCTCGGGCATAAAATTCGGAACCTAGAACGATCAAAAGCAGAGAATAAGTGGGCGAACATTTCTGGGTATAAGAGGGATTTGGGAGAAAGGGCTTCCAATGCTTTGGCCGATAACTTTTTCTTTTAGGATTTTTTGGGGTCATAACCACATCAACCATCCAAAACTTTGAGAGATCACAACGACACGATTACAGTTTTGATTCAAAATCAATGGCTCAGAAAGAGCGCACTCTAGAAATACTGTTTAGTACACTTGCACGAATACAGCAACGAAATCATAGGAAAACCATGTGAAAAAACGTATAAAAATATAAAAGTAACCCTTTGTTATAATGCTAGATATTCTCTTAATATTCTACTCCTTTCTTGATCCAACAAACAATATGGTATTTTGGCCTTCTATACAGTCGTAATATATCTGTTTCCAATGAATATTGCTTTCCTTCCAGACACTCCAAAACTTCATAGGTAGTAAATCCCAACTTCTCAAACGCAATCAGCCTCCATTCATGTGGACAACATCTATCACTAATCTTCTACAGAAAAAAGATTGTTGCGATAATATTTAAATGTTGCTTAAGATATAGTCTAGCATATCACATATATAGTCTAGCATATTACATATATGTAGAAGCGAGAGTCTAGCATATGTCTATTACCAAACAAGACAATGCAGATTGTGTCAGTCCTTATTGTCATAGGCATATAATTCATTTCTTTTATGTATGCTTAGCATTGGTTATTGAGGCCCTTGCTATACATGCACTGATTTGCATGTTTAATGCTAAGACTGTTTCTTGCAATCATTCTGTAACATGCTAGAGTGGTGTTGTATACTTAAACTGAAGTTGGGAAAATTTATATTATACTTCTTAATTCTATTTTAAATTTACAAAGGCAAAATTCGCATCCATCCATCGTTGTTGGGAGGGTCAACTTTAGGCCTTTGACATTTCGTAGAGATTTTTTAGATGGAAAAATTTTGTATTGCAATCTACAAGAAATGCATGCATAGAGAGTTATCTCTGGAAATATTAAGCATTTGATCTTAAACTTGATCGTTCTTATTTTTTTCAAAAGAGAAGTTATGTCTTCTTATTTAATGCTCTCTTGCTCAACATGCAGTCAACTGCATTAGCAGAGCATCTAGCTTCTACCTGTGTAAATTCATTTGAGCCTTATTCGACATTCAAACCAGGGATAGATTCTGTAAGTTTTTTTCAAAACTTTTGTACATATTTCTTCCCCCCAAAAAAACTTATTTTGGAAGTATAAAATATATTTTTGGCATACCCTGGTCTAGAAAAAAATCTGGCACGTCTGCGACTTCCATAGCACGTAGACGCGTATAAAATTAAATGAAAGCGGTAGAAAATGTGATGCGCATTTGCCCGATATTATGTCCGCCAGATAAATGCACACGCAGCGGCCATCGATTTTCAACCTTCGTAGGGTGTTGTGTTATTGATGGATGCACTGGGCTTTTTTTATCCGAAGTAGCGGTTGCATTATTAAGCTATAGGTGTAAATATGGTCTCGCTACCCAAAAAGCTGAAAGCACTAAACCCAAAGCACTTAGAGTTCGACAAAAAACGCATTAGCTTCGATCTCGGTTCCCCGCAACCAATTTTTCCCCATTTCCCGTTTCATTCCCGACATAACAGTAGTTTTCCTAATCCCTTCCGGCACACAACAATTGATCGCTTTCAAAGAACTAATCTTCCTCAATCGCTTTAAAATGGCCGGTGGTGAAATGGTCAAGATTTTGGCCGAGATTTACCGGGCTTATCAAACGAGGGCTTGCAACAAGTGCAAAATACAAACTGGTTAGTAAAAAATGTTTCACAGAACAATGGGAATCCGCTTTGTGAACCTTTCCAATCTAAGTCTGCAATCAAGGTTCGGGCTTTTGTCAAACCGCATTTGAGGGCCAAATTGGATAGGTTATTGAAAATTTCTACCCGTAAGGCCCCTCAGAATAAATGAAGTAAGAAAACAGCCTTGCTTATGCTTTTGCATGCCCAAGGGTTGGATGATCCCGAAGGGCATAAGATCAATTGGGCCGCATATGGCGCTGAGTGTTGTAATTTATCGAATGCAGCCTAAAAAGAAGGTTGAAAAAGTAAAAGTTGAAGTGGATTTGAAGCCCGATATTTCAAAAAGAAATTAGTAAGTCTATCCTAGATCGAATGATTTGAAGCATAACCCGCAATTGGTATGCTTGAAAATAAAAGGGCGTAGGATGGAAAAAGGAAATGCAAACCTTTGTTGTTAACTTGGCCGATGAGAAGAGTAATGACAAGATGTATAAGACATTGTCCGATAAAAGAATTGCTATTGAAGAGCTTAAGTCCGAGGATTGCAGAGAAGAAGGCTTTGGTTAGCACAATGGAAGTGGAGATGTAAATAAGGGAGTTGGAAAGGAATCTGATGTTTGAGGAGTACGATATGAGTCTTTGGAGTCTATTTGCAAAACCAAGATCTAGATCTTCTTGTGAAGACAATTTCATTGGAGGCTAAAATTGATTGAAAAAGAGATCGAGATCACACTACCAAAGAACATTTGAGCAACCTTGAAAGTTTGAGGCGTATAACCAACACTTCTTTCTCGTGATCAACACTAAAAAAAGAACACTTCCGTGTTTTGCAAAGTTCATGTAATCGCTTGTGGTTTAACATTTCATGATAAATACAAAATGTCATTAGTTTGGAATGTCAACATGAGTACCATTTGATGTGTAATCGCATTGTTAAGAGAAGGGAAATGTTTGAAATGTGAATCACATATTCTCGAAGATCTTTATGTATGAACTTGGGATGACTACTCCAATCAGAATAGAAAGTTGCTTCTTTTGATCCTATAATAATTAACAAGAAAACTGATCTGGGGTCAAACACAGTTAGGGTTGATTTGGGATCTAATGTAGCCCAGGCAGATGAAGTTCATGATGATCTTTACTTCAAATCCCCTTCTACTAGCTCAAAGAGGAAGAAAAAGCAAGTTGTGATTCCGATTACATTCCAGATGAAGTGAATTTAGGATATAAAGATGTGAGTCCAAGGCATTTGAGAAGTGCCAAAGAAAGTTCTAAATTCTCAGACGTAATTGGAGGCAGAAATTGGGAATGATGACAATGAAGTTGACTATGTGTTAGATAATTTCAACAAGTAAGAAGAAACTAAAAGAGGTTAAGAAGAAAGGCAATGAAAGGGACAAGTAAGAAGAATCGAAGAGGTTAACAAGAAAGTGGATCCAATCTTAAAGTATCCATTGAGGAAGAGAAAGAACTTTGAATGGGCAGGTTGGGGGAGGACCAGAGCTGCAAGGAAATAAGATTCCTCATGTTGATCTTACCGTTGGTCAAGGCCTTCAAGTGGAGAATCAAGATGACAATAATCAAGGTATAAACTGTGGATCTTGAAAGTAATGGATGCTCTTATGGGAAAGTCAAACATCTCTTTGAGAGCACTAATTCATAAGTTGTAATGTTCAGGTATTCACAAATCTGTCCCAGATGAAGAGGACTTTTGTGTTTCCAATTTAACTTCCAGGTCTACATATGACTTTTTAATTTGAATTCATCATTTGGTTCATTCAAACTTGTATTCACTTAATTAATTGTCTAACTAATAGGTCATCCGACTTGATAAGCACAATTGTTGACAAAGTAGTTCCACAGATGGGGACTTTACTCGCTTCCTATCTAACTACCAGTTTATGAAACTTTAATTTGAATTTATGTGTGTATTATTTTGTTATGGTTGTATTTACTTAATTAGTTGGCTGTATTTTAGGTCAATCGAGTTGCAAAGCACAAGTGCACCTGACATGCAAGTAATACCTAGTATTCGAAAGAAACTTTTGATACTAGATCTCAATGGTGTGCTGGTGAAGACCATCATGAAAAAAAATCAGACCAGAGAAGAATTAAGAAGGCTAAGTTCTCAATTATTGAGAGCATCAACCACCAACAAACTTGTGGTATTCAAAGCCAGTCTCAAGACAAGTTCATGCGAGGAGGTGACCAAATTGTTTGACATTGCAATTTGGTCCTCCATGAATAGCTTTAATGTGAATGAGGTTGTTATGCTTATAGATCCTTCTTATGAGAACTTTGTATTTGTTTGGGACCACAGCAGCTTGTGATGAGATGCCTTTCAAATGGCCTATTCATAGTGCAAACCGGTTTTCATGAAGCCACCAAGATAAAGTCTATGAAGCTTTCCCACGTGATGGGAAGAATGTAATTCTTGCGATGATTCAAAGATACAAGACTTATATGTCTCCACCATTCACTTCCATCATGGTGCCTACTTTTGTGAATGATGAGAATGATAATATTTTGAATAGTTACTTGCTTCCAATACTTAGAAAGGTTGCGTGGTTGAAGACATGACCGATGTACTAAAAAAGAGAGACCCAAGGTAAGCATACACAAGAATGTCCCTTGGTGTTCTTGATGCACTATCAAGTTGACATTGGTCAAGATCAAGTCGTTAGTCAAAACATATTGCAAGGGTCGATGGAATGGTTAGTGGAAAATCATGGTCATATTTTCGCCTCGATGGGTTGCTTCACCGTAAAACATATGACAAAGTTGAAGTGTACTTGTTTATTTCCATTTTGTACATATGCCTCAATTTTGGACAATAGAGGCAATACTATATGAGTGCAGAAATGCCTCAATTTTGTATACTCAATGATATGAGTGCAGAAATGCCTGAATTTTCTAACTCAATCATAATGAAACTTTTTCTCAGATCAAGTGTGTTTGTGTATATTTGTCCAATTGTTTGTACTGTTCTTTCAAACAGTTTCAGTCTCAAATTACAATATATGATGTTTGTGAATGCTTACAATACCTTCATAATGTGAAGGTAGGTGGAAGACTACTCATAATGTGCTAGTAAGTGTCTTCTGCCATGATAAACATGGTAAATTTCTGGCATAACATGGTAAATTTCTGGCTGAAACTAATTACCTGTGTCATTTCCAGCAAATGAATAGGATGATCAATTTTCTCACAATTTTCAGTCAAATGTTTCCTCACATGCTTCTTGTAAGGAGAAACTCTAGTATTCTCATCCCAGAACTTCCTCAAAATGGCTATTTCTTCGGGTGAGAATGCATCCTTTCTTTTCTTCCTTTCAAACATTGACCAACCGGCAAGACTCGTATGCAGTAAGTACACGCCTTCTAAATGCCATGGCAATACTTTTCTTGGAATGATAGAACCCTTTGAAAGATGAGATTGATTAATCCCTCCCTGTTGAAGATGCCGCCATTTGAAGGGTGCTTTTTCTTGCTTGCGGGACATCGCTTGTTCTTATCATTTTTGTGATTGCATTGTGTCTCTAACATTCACAAAACAGTTTTCATTACAGCCAAATCCCCGATCCTGGTATATCCGCTTGCATAGGCAAATGCTTGTTTCTTTTGAAAAGTCTTTGAAGTACTCTCCCTTTGTCCAAATCCTCAGAAACGTTCCTCACAATATGATTAAAAGAATCATCTAGCTCTTTTGAGAGTTCTTGCAATCTTCTTTGACTGAGCCATCCTCTTCTCTTCTTATCATTTGGTGGACTGTTTTCCTTTTCCTTTCTTTCATTCTCTTTTCGATTCTCTTTTCCTCCTGGCTTCAAATTCCAGATAAATTTGCCTATTGTGATCATCGATGCTTTCGGAATTAGCAGTAACATGATAGTTTAGAGAATTGGAATTGGGATTGGGATTGGGATTGGGATTTTGATTGGAATGGGAATTGGAATTGAGAATTGGCCGTGAGCTCTCAGCCATGACAACAGAGCTTGGGAAGAATGACAATCCAAGAAAGAAAACTTTCCTCCAGAATCCCGCCATCCAGAGATCCCGCCATCCAGAGATCCCGCCAGACATGACAATTGCTCTAGCAATTCGCGAATACATCCATGTCATCGATCCCCCTCACTTCGGAACATGCATACTATTTCTGGACTAACAACCCCCCGAGGTCGTTGAGAAAAAATTCATCGAGCATGCACCACCTAAAGCACCTAAAGCACTTGTCCGGAAGGTGCTTTTTGGGTAGCAGAACCATATTTACACCCTATAGTATCTACACCAACACCTAGAAAATCCTTTGCTCATTTCTTTTCAAAAGAGGATACGACTTAATAAGTCCTCATATCCCCTCATATCACAGTTGATAAGTAAAAATAAGGCATATATCCTTTATAATCTGAACCACTGCACTGCCATTTAGTCACAAAGTTAATCCTAGACAAATCGTTGTGAGCTCACCTATAACAATATGGCAACACACGCTGCTGTGTCCATACATTCATAAAAAACAAGGTTTAACTAACCATGGCCTTAAATTAAAAAAGAAAGAGAAAGCTTCTTGAATAGATGTGGAACTTTTCCAACTCTTGCTCCTTGAACGTTGTCAACTTTTAATAAAACTAGAAGAAGCTAAAAAGGCAACATTGTCCAGGATGGCCTGCTTAGATACCTTTGCTACTGCTTTTTAAAATTGAAACTAGATCTATAATCTTCTAGAATGAGAGAAGAATTTGGGGCTTGGCAGCGCCGCTGGAGGAGCTTCACTCCCTATGTTGACATGGAATAGTTTTCTCATATCCACGACACATTTTTTTTTTATGCGCCACACATAATTTTATGTGAAAAGTGATATATATAATTCTGAACTTGTTGGAAAGAAATTATCCTAATATATAATGTTCGTGAAGACAAACTTTTAGATTTGAGGAGCTACAAATACTATACTTCCATATTTTAAAAAATGTTGTAGGCTATTTTTGGAATATTTGCGAACTTGTGGGGTATAGTTGGAACTTTCCTTGATTCAGGCCTTGTGACAGGGCAGAACAAAGTAAAATCTCAGTTTCAAACTTAATAACCACAAGTGCACGCTAAATTTTTGTAGCTGCTATGGATGCTAATAATCGGGGCTAGGAATGCAACACTTAAGCTGTAAATGACCAAACCTGGGCCTGCAAATTAAAGAGGTTCACTTCACCTACTCATCCATTACTTCAGATAAATGGTCATCCATTACTTTCCATGTCGATTAAAGGGGTTCACTTCCCCTGCCAGTAGTAAAGATGAATTCTACTTCATTTTTGTGTGCTATAGATTATTGGGATCATGGCTTCCTCAAAAGTAGTTTTTTCTTTTTCTTTTTTTGCAATATGTACATCTATACCCCAGAGGATGCATTTACACAAATGGGGGTATGCCGCATGCATGCAGAGAGGGACCAAAAACACCTCTATATACGATTTTTTGAAAGGCAAATTCGATCCCTTCCATACAAAATTTACTGCAAGTAGTGGCCCAAAATCCCCCTAACCCATACGAATACGTGGGTCGAAAAAAATCCCTAGCGAGTCACTCAGACACATTGTATGGCACCCAAAGTGAAACCTAATTAAGACATTAACTACAATTCTTATCAAACAGACATATTATTCATGTTGTATTTAAAGCTTAGATTCCATTTCTCTCATTCATTTAACATTCTAGAATATGAGGGGTTTTTTTTTTTTGGGTTGCCCTAGGGCGGCAAACCCTTGTTTATGTGGGTTTGTGGGTATATTCAAGTATATGCCAGCATATGCCTAGGATATGCTGGTGACTGCTCCAAACTGGCTACTGCCAGTAAACTGGCGGTCAGCCCTGTTGCGGTTTTGAAGGAAGAAGATGGCAGGGGTCTTCCTACGCCAATCGCAAGACAAGATCGTATCAAAGGTAACAATTATTATTCTTGTCCAAAAACATATCATACGCATATTAGATTATGAAGGGCAAGTAATCAAGCTGCTTTTATTTTAGAATTTGAGGGAAAAGAAATCCGATTCACTATCACGAGTGAGGTGAGCAATACCTTGCTTGATTTCGCAGTGTATCACTTCAAAAAGTTAAGTTTATTTTAGGATTTGGTTCGTACACTGGGCATTGAACCTCTGGCTCCCCTTGATGGACAAACAAAAAATGCTGCAGAAGAAGTCACACGAAAGGCTGAAGTTAACATGTCTGCATTATAGTTGTTCTGTATTATTTTATTCTTAAAAGAGATAATGGGAATTCTGGAAATGTATTATTCAGGTGAATGAAGAGTGCCCCAAACACCACCATCCAAAACTTGAATATTATGCAAGACAGGTACATAAATTAATGCATTTTATGGCTGTTTTCAGCTCTCTTTACTTTGTTATGCCCTTGATGCAGTTGAGATCAGCTGATGAAGGCCAAACAGTATTTTATGAAAGCCCCAATCCGAAGTGTCAGTCACAAATTTTCGCTAAATACTTAAGATTTGCACATGGTAACTTAAATCATATTTTTGCATTTTTTTGCATCATCCCATTGCCTGTTGAAGCTGGGGCTGCTGTGAGGATGGTTACACGACATTTTTGTCTTGGGACTTTACCTCATTTCGGGGAGCCAAGTTTGAATCAGAGCTTTTTGCGCATCGACTGGAATGGTGGTAAATATTTGGAGGGTCCAAAGCAGACATAATGCATTTTACCATCTTATCAAGAAGAGCATAATTGATCTCGTTCTCCAAAAGCTCTCTAGTTGTTGCGTGCTGTCTTCTCCAATTGCTTGATTGCACGATTGCACGATTTGTCGTTTCTTTGTTTACCTTGCACTCGCAAGGACATTATTTTCTGGAAAAGTTGTGTTGGTTTGAGGTCGGATATGCCATTTCTTTGCTTCGATTTATCATTGGTGAAGGTTGCTACCAATGTGATGCTATTTTCTGGACAAGTCTTGCTTGAGGCATGGGGATCGTCTGCGAGCAAAGCTATTGGGGCCAAGCTAAGGTGCATTTGGCGAATTTCGCATGTCTTCTGATGTGGCATTTGACGGTGTTCTGTCAATTCTATATCTCGGCATTCTCATCTTTATCTGAGCCAGTTGGGCGATGACAGAGGTATACTCTCTTTTGATCTTTTGATGTTTGCATCTCTAAGGACGTGATATTTCCCATTTGTAGTCTCTACTGCTTTGCTTTGTTAGACGTTTTGGTTGTGTTCTTGGTATAGCATTGTTGCAACTAAGTTGTTTCCTCTGTTGTGACTTTTTTAGGCACTGCTTGTGAGCTTGTTTGTCAGTTTTGTTATTTCAGATACTTGCATATGTTGTAATCTTATAATCCTCTTCTTTAGATGATCAGAGGTTGCATAAACATGTTCTGGCAGGGCCTAAATGCAGATCCAAAATTTTGGACTTTTTTTGCAGTTTGTTTCTTCTCTTTTGAGAACCTCCTAGAATCTACGTTTAGACTTCTTTCAGAATGTTTAATCATGTATTTTTTGCTTCGAGCTCCCGTTGTCGAGTTTGTTTGAGCCAGATTTAAGATATCTTGGTTCTTCCCTAGAAGAATATATCTCTTTGTTGCTATTAATACTTGCAGAGAAGACTATTAAAGCTGGACATAGAGGATAATGTTACACTCTTAAGGCAAATACTACTGCCTAATTGAGACATTTATAGCATTTCTACCAACCTTTGCCCTTTGTTATTGCCCATTTATCGATAGTTTCATGACCAGTTGACCTTTTAAGCTTAGATATAAGCTGGATTTCTCAGACCTGATAGATCATGGTTTCATGCATTGATTGTTGGCAATCTACGTTCTCTTATTTTTTTTATTTTTGCAACCTAGCTGCCTCTTACAGAACCACACTTGCAACTTATTCCAGCCCTGGAAACTATTTTGCCATTGCAAGTAATTCCGCTGCTACAAACAGGGGCCTGGCAAGTAATTCCACTGCCCTGGCACTTTTGCCTATGGTCAGGTAATTGGTTCTGGTTGAAGTTTGCGTATTATTGGTTTGGTAGACAGTTCAAAAGGATACATTTTATGTGATTGGTTAGTTCGTTCATGTCTCTCAGATTATCGTTCATGAGGTGTATTTCTTTTCTTGATTGGGTATGGAAAGCATTATTATGTTTAGATATTGAAATACATTGGTTGGTGTATGTTAACAATTTTAGTTAACAATTTTAGTTACTCCATTTGATGCCAGATCTCGAAGTGGGATGGTTCAGATGAACAAAAAGTGAAAGCAATCTCTTCTATAGTAGACCAAGGAGAAGACGTTTGGGTGAAGGTTGTATCTGTAAAAAATGAAGAAGATGGCAATGTTAAAATCGGATGTTCAATGAAGTGTGTCTCACAAGCAGATGGTAGGGATTTGGACCCCAATAATATAGAGCTAGAGACGCGTCAAGCAAAACCGGGATGGCAAGCACCACAAAAGGTCATCTTCATTCCCTTTCCTTTTATAAGAACACAACCTAGAAGGGCTTTGTATGATTTTAAGGAAATAGATCGTTTTGGCCTTCAAAGTACACTGCATATGTTTTGCCAAATCTACTGGTCAAACCGTGAATATTTATGTTTCTTAAAGATTTTGAGCTATGTAGCACAAATGCACAATGAAGTTGTGAAAATATGATGGGAACTGAAATATATTAAACCTTTCCATATCCAAATACTGCTGTTGCTGCTGAAAGTTTGATGATTTTGAGCTCTTCACTGGCAGAAGGTGTTGTGGCTGCTTAGAGTAATCTTCTGCAACCTGCTTGGATTGATGGACCAAAGTAGTAAAACCTAAAGTGCAGAAGTTTCGAAACTAGGAAAACATTTTAGATTGAAATAAACTTTACCACAATTTTTTGCTTGTTAGGCCAAAGCATGACTTTGCAGCAAACTACGTGCTTTAGAGTTCTATGCCAGGACATCATTTTAAAATCAGTAAGCAATCTGTCAGCTGCATTGTCAAAACTAGAAAGTCTAGTCCCAATCACAAATTTCACAGCAGGAGCCTCTAAGCTTTTTAATAGCATGTAGTTTCAATGCTTGACAATATTATGCTGTTGAAATGGCATGGCTGTTTTGTGACATCATCTTCCTTTCTATTTTTATTACCATGGAATGACATGAAACACCATCTAAATTCTGTCGGATGGGCATATTTGCCCTTTATTCCAAGATCTGGATCGTACATAGCGATCCTCGTTCATGGGGTATGCATGTACAAGTTTTTGTATATTGTATATTAAGGTTTGCAAAATACTATAAGGTTTGAGAAAATGTACTTAATGGTGTTAATTTTGTACATGTATTGTAAATTTTTTGAGGCTGTCACTGCCCTACGTAACCCCCCTGTGTGAATATGCACCCAGCGCTTTCTTTGTAAGACCATGCTGTGCATAGGAGGCCAAATGCATTCCATAATATTGCATCTCAATTTGATACTCTCTCAAATATAGCATTTGCATTATACAAGTGTCCACATTTTGCATATATATTAACAAATACACTACCTATGACTGTGTTTAACTCACATTCATCTTTTAGTGAATGAGTCTGTATTTGCTTAGCTTCTGGGAAAGCTGTCTAACTAGCACGCACATTGATAATATTGAGATAAGTAATCTTATCATGCATCATATCCTCCATTTTCATTTACTGAAAGAGCATAAGGGCTTTCTTTAGGGGTTGCTTCTCACCATAAGCCTTAATCATTGTATTCCAAAGCATAAGAACATGATGATGCATCAATTGAAATAAACAACAAGATGCAACAACATGCCCTTGCTAAGCATATTTTGAAAACATGGTGTTTTATGAATATCACGACCTAGAGTTTATCAAAGGACTGCTAGATCTAAGTACAATATTGGGGGGCAAAACACGCATGCCAAGCACCCCAGCAGTACCCACTCTCCCCCCCTTTTTCTTCCTCTATTTTTTTCCCTCCCTTAACCCTAACTTTTGATTTCTTTCCTCGAAATTCGATGGCACCTCTTTTTGCATGCCCTTTGTTGTGTGGTCGGACTAGGCCAGAACCATGATTTGCCTTTTCTTCTTCATCATTGCTACATCTGCATTTCAGTTTTCAATGGCTAGAAACCCTGCATACCTTTTATTTGAAGAAGAGAACCGGCCAAGCAAGGAAATAGAGCAGGGCACAAGCAAAGGCAAATCTCCTGGACTTGATGGTCTCCCTCCAGAGTTTTACATGCAATTTTGGATATCTTGGAAAGGGACATTACCTCTCTAGTCCAAGGCTTTTGCATCCCTCTATTTCTGCTGGTTTCATAACTCTCGTCCCTAAAGTGGATAATCCCTCTACCTTTTCAGAATGGAGGCCAATTTCCTTAACCAACTGCACTTACAAGCTTTGTGCCAAGATTATTGCATCTAGAATTCAGTCTTTCCTTCAAAGAAATATCTGTCTTAAGCAGTCTGCCTTTCTGCCTAATAGATTCATTTTGGACAACTATATAGTTGCCATGGAAGGTTTTGCATTGGAATAAAATCTCTAACAAAAAATGTATTCTTCTAAAGTTGGATTTTAAGTGATACAATAAAATGGGATTTTCTAAATTTGGCTCTTTTGAAACTTTGATTCCACCCTAAGCTCATATCTCTTATCCAAGGTCTCAACTCTATGACAAATTCTGTTGTTTTTCTCCAACTAATTTCTTCCAGCTTCCTCGAGGTGTCAGACAAGGATGCCCTTTGGCTCCTTATCTTTTCCTAGTCATTAGAGTCATTGACCATTTTCAATCTGCTGGCAGAATTGTTGGCCTCAAGTTACCAAATAGCAATGATAGCCTTACAATCTCTCAATATGCTGCTTGGATAGATATTGTTGGCCTCAAGTTACCAAATAGCAATAATAGCCTTACAATCTCTCAATATGCTGCTTGGATTTTAGCACAGATAATATTTCTAGCTTCTTGGATATTCTTGACCAATTTTCTGCTGCATCAAAAGCGCCATAATTGGAGACTGTGATCAAGATTCCATCTTTGATATTAAAATTCTTACCACTCTCCAAGCTTCTAAGCTACTTGGAATGCCCTTATCTCTTAATCCTAGTCTCAAGGGTCTGTGGAATCCAATTATTCAAAGAATTAGAAGGAAGCTGAACAACTACAGAAATTGCTTGACTTTTGCTGGCAAAACTTTGATTGCAAATTCTGTTTTAGCTGCCTCTCATGTCTACTTTTCATCTGCCCTTCAAGCACTTTCGTCGGAGGCAGTAGCAGATGTGTAGCTCTTAATGTCAGAACAATTTCTAATTTTCGTGGCCATTGGATCAAAAAATAAAATATTCAACAGGTCTCATTCAATTGAGCACATGTGGATAGCCTAGGAAGCCAAGAAACGTTGTAGGGAGGTTAGGCAAGCCTGCTTAAAAAACAAGGTGATGCGCACGGAGGATTGCCCTCCATGGCTGGAGAGTGCAGGGGCTTAAAGCATAGTTCAAAGTCATGGTTTCGACAATCAATTCAAAACCATAACCCTGAACATTTGGAACAAAATCTATTTATATTTGCTTAATATTCGATCACACAAAAACCCCGTGTATTTCTTTTTGTTCCTAGATGACCGTGGTTGTTAAAAAGACGCTCATGAAGGGAGAGGGAGATTGTGTAGCTGATAAGAAAAAAATGGAAGGCATTAAAGACAACGAAATATATGCCAGTGTCAACCAGGTGCACTGTTCCATATAACTAGGGTAAAATTTTTGTATGATGTTGACCCCAATATAGCAAAGGTCATGCTAGTTGTATCATTATTCTACACTGCTCTTCCATTGTTAAATTTTATTTTTTGTACATGGAAACGTGCAAGTGATTGACCATGTATGTGTTGGTCGTCGATCATTTTTCATATGCCAAAGTGGGTTGCAGATGTGTAAACAGAACATTTGCTATGAGAAGCCTTAAAGCGTATTTTCCTGATTTTATCTGTAAATCTTCCTCTTTGTTGTGCATGTGGTTGACTTGAGATACTTCTTAGGATGACTCAGAATTGACTGTATTCCAGTGAATATCCTATTATTTCAGTGTCTTCTTGATTGATCCAAGTTAACATTGTCCTTTCTTTGTTTCCTTTTAAGCAGATAATTATGCCGACTAGAGCCAATTAATCGCTTTCTTATCTGACTTTGATTTTGAAGGCTGAATTAGATCGAGTTGTGTGTTTTTTTTTTTTTTTTTTTTTTTTGAGAAGATGATGTTTGATCTGTGCATTTTAAACAACGGAATCAAGGTAGACAATAATCTTAGCTTTTCAAGGATTCGGAATAAGTAATCTTGGTGTCTTAGCAATGGACTGCGTGAGAGCTAACAATAGGAGTTATTTGGATTCTCATGGCTTGGGCTCCTCATCGATTTGGATTTGGCTTGTCAAGGATGGATCATAGTTCTCAGGGTAATCTTACTCGCATGGATGGGATTGTATGGGAACGATCTATTTCTAATTGCAATTCCATTCTCCTTTCTCCCTTTTTATTTTCAACCTTATGGAAGCTCAATATTCTGCAATTCAGCTTTTGACAAACGCTCAATGGACGATAGACTCTATTCCTTGAGCTAGGTTGTGCAAGCAGGGGAGCTGCTTTTGACAAGACAAGCAATGAAATAAAAATGTATATCCTAGTTCTGTAAGGTCATGTTGGCCTTAGAATCAAATGATAAAACATTTCTAATTTTGATGGATTATTTTTAAGTAAAATTTGAAAGGAGGTGGTAATTTTAAACTATTTAACGAGTGCATTTCAATATATATGTCTCGACCCGAATGTTAAAAGGTCTAGGCCATCTGTACCCACATACAAACTAGCACACCTTGTCAGTTGATACATGTTAGAATGCCTACGCACACATCCAAACCAGCAAGCAACTTCACACACGTATAATCTTATAAATGGTTGTTTGATTCATGATTCTCATGTCAGGCTTGGGTACATAATATCTTTTTCGTTTTTACATTTAAACAATGAGTTGCAATCAATGCGGAACAAAACTATTTGTCACACCTTCACAAAAAGGAAGTCTAACAAAATAGACCTATTCAATACAGCCAATCAATTATCATAACAATAACAAACGTACATTTCAAAGCTCACCAAAACTCATTTGCAACTCGATAATGTTCGCATAGTTTATTCATGCCATATGGCGCTAGCAGCATCAACTGGGTGAAATATCCTAGCTCCCCTATTTTGATTTATTGTAATCACTTGTTTGGGTTATCAGTATTTCCAAAAAATGCACGTCACATCATTATGAGTCAATTATTTTAATATTTACTATGTGAAGACTCCAAGTAACAAGTGTTGCTTTGAAGGACAAGGCTATGATTTACAAACCAATTGCGAAATAACTTGAAGAGCTTTTGACACATCATTCGAAATTCCATCCCCAATTAATTCCTGCATGGCCCTCCTCATTAGACTATGGTTCACAAATGCAAATTCTTAAAGGAATCAAACAATATTAGTCTTACAATCTCCTTGGGATAGCTCATATGCTCTCCAGTAATTGTCTCATAAAGGAATATATATCTGCCAGTTTAACCACTAAATGAAAGAATATGGTAAACTAACAGGATATTAATCAGGGCTGAGAATATAAACCTCTAAGCAAGTTCGCACACAAGATCAGCTGGTGCAGAAGGTAGCACCTGCAAGCTAACCTATCGGCAAAGACATAACTTAAATTGGGAAGTTACCTCGTCTTCATATGGATTTGAATTCTTCTGGAACCAGAGGCGGCAAAAAATACTGTGACTCATGGTTGGTGAAATGGTGCCAAGCAATGTATGTACATATTTAACAAAGAGAACAAATAGTTGTGTGACCTTATCAATATTCTCAGGTTCTAGACCATGCTTAAAGCTCTCTTGATAGGAAGAAGCAATCCAATAGCAGCTTGAATCGGGTGCATGAACCTGCATCAACCCACCACTTTCAGGGCTTCCATTTTTCTGAAGCTTCATGTAATGTCCTTGCTCCATGAATTGTATTCACGTCCCATTTTCTTTCTCCATTTAATTAAAAAGGTGCATTACATCTATGAATTGAAAGAGCTTATGGACCCCTGCTTAAGCTCTAAAATTTATTCACCTCCACAAACTCCAGGGCGTTAGATGCTACTGGCTTTGCTCCAAGCAAATAGAGCCTATATCTTCTTTTGTGTATTATATAAGGGAGATGCTAAACCCATGGCATCCCATGGAAACAATCTCACCAATATCTAGCATAATAACAGGGGGTTTTCTTTGTGTTTTTATACATTTTTTTGAATGGTTTTCCTATGATTTGATTGTTGTATTCGTCTGCATGTACCAACCGTTGATTTTCTTATTCTCTCAAGCTATTAATTTTCCTAGTTTATGTGCACGGGCCTCTTTAATATATTTAGTCTCAATTTAAAAAAAAAGCAAAAAATTGTAAACACATGCAGATCTCGACCAGAAGCATTTAGGGTTTTTGTTTTCGCTTAAGCTACAAATGGAACTCCATAACCCTATCTCATGTAACCCTCTTCATCTCATCGCATTTGCTGTATGGTAAAACTTGCATTAGAATCCGGCATAGCCATCTGCTCTGGAAGGATTTTCTAAAGGTTTTAACAGCATTTGCAGACTGCAAAATAAGCTCAAATTTTACTTCCTTCTCCTCTCAATTTGAAGAGCCAGATGTGGGTCAACGTTTTCCGACAATGGTAAGCTTCTAGGCCTCTTTTGCTCAGAACATTTTTATGTTAGAACATCTAGTGATCAGGCCGAATGCTACAGAAAAAACTATCCCACAACGGTGAAGAAAGAACCACAAGAATGGCCAGGGAACACAACGGAACAGAATAAAGGAAGGAAGGAAGGAAGGAAGTATATTTTAACGTCCGCGGAGGCCACCTATGAGACGGTACATGCAGTACACAAAGCAGATAAAACCACACCAAAAAGACAAATGCTACTATACAATGTGTCCCTACTACTGGGATGAAAAAACCCCCACATGGGAGGAAAAACCCCGGTAGTAGGCTCACCCGGATCCCTTGTCTGTAAAGGGATTCTCGGCCGGTAGGGAGACTTGCAAAATGTAGGATGCGAGGCGTGCAATCATTGGCGATGCAGGCAATTGATCTGTGGTGCTTGAGAGCATCTAAGATCAACATGTGTTGCTCGGATATGCGTATATCGGACACTCTTGCGAGCATGGTGCTCATCCTCTTGTCGCATGTGGCAACGACGACATATTCTCTCATCTTTGGGGGATTCTCTGCCCTCCATCTGTAGTCCATCGACTGTTTCAATTACGAGATGATGGGACCCCGTCCTCCACCGGTGGCAATGGCTCTCCGTTTCTTCATAGATATATGTGCTTTCAAGTACGGTGTGGGCCATGTTCGGTGTTGGATTAACTTGCATGTGGTAGTGCCCTTTTTTAGGCTTTGCACAGTGGCTGCATCCCACAGTGGTGGCAAAGCGCTCATTCAGGTGTGCAGCCTGTCCCTGGGCATCAGGCATAGCCACAATCTGCTGGTAGTCTATAGACCACGTTGCGAAACACCCCTAACAATTACTCGCCATACCCTCTTCGGTCGTTGTGGCTCTTGTGCCAATAACAAAGCCCTCGGGAAGGCGTTGTGCATCCATCTTTGGTGACCACATTGGAAATATGCAAGATATGCGTATAGCGGAATGTTGAGGGCGAACCAGTCTCACATAGCAAAATCGATAAGGCACCGTGTCCTTGATACCTAGGTTGTATGTTAAGAAGGCCTTTTGCACCCTCTCTAGCTTATCCCGGTGTTCTTGCTAATTCTTTGGACCCCGGACCTCTACCCCATACAACAATCTGAGACCTCGAGCAGTTGTGCTCTATGTGCCTTGATCCACATAGGTCTATTCTATGCTTGAGCTATTACGCATAGCATACCAAGACTTTCCATCCGTGATGACCCGTCTTTCCAATACGGTCATCCCATAACATGCTAGTGCAAAAGTCGATTCGGATACTTGAAGGTCCTTACAACATCCACCTTCCGCCCCTCGTAATAGAGAGATCCAGGGATATCATCTTTGCGAGGAGATTTTGCCGGGGAGCTTAGTTTTCTACTGGGTTCACGCGGTCATTCTGTTATTGTCCACGGAACCCACTTGCATACTCCGGGCTGTATGGGATAGCAAGTCTACATCGTCTGCATAGAGCAATTGCCTTATACTATATGCCTCTCGTAGCTGCGGGCCACCACCCCCATGTTCTTGCATCCAGGTCTCCAACTTGTCAATGCAGAGACCAAAGCGTTGGAGATACTTGGGCATCCCTGTTTGCCCCTATGGTGCTAGCAACTAACGTCACGATCGCGAGGCAATGCGGCCGCGTTAGATTCAAAGCTTAGGATATGAACTCAAGTATACCAAGTATATGCTTCTGCCTCTTCCAACCCGCACCTATCACTTCATCTGCAACAGATGCATACATCTATCCCCATCATCCCTATATATATGAATATTTTCTTGCCAATCTGGACATATCCACTTGTCAAATCGTGCATGCCCTTCATATAGAAAGTTTTCCAACTTGCACGGATAATAGGATGCCCTCATTGTCCTTAAGTTCGGTTGCCGTTGACTTTGACCGTTGACGATCAACCCAAAACCCTAAGTGGCGGGCGAGGGGTACCAGCGATTTCCGGCGTAGCAACCTCACGGTAGTACGCGCCACTTTTCAATTTCGAGCTTTTTCTTTCTTGCATTCAACGCCACTTTGCTTCTCATGAATGCTTGTATGAATCCTCATTAGCCTAGGGGCCAAAATGTGGTCACTAATCCCCTTATGTGCTCGAATATCACATGACACACTCTTATGCAATGACCTCATTTTCTAACACTCCTCCTTCATTGCATAAGCAATTAACCTTTAACCGCTTTTGAAAACTGTAAACTTACTTTCACGGAAGCCCTTTTGTGAAAACATCGCTATTTGTTTGTCCGATTCGATATACATCATTTGGATATTGCCCTTTCTTTGCTTGATCTACGATGTAATGCAAGCTTAACTCAATATGTTTAGTTCTCTCATGTTTCAACTGGATTTTTGACTATTGCAATGCAACTTTGGCTATCGAAAAAGATAGTTGTAGGATTTTATCTGTTTGATATCCAACTCTTCTAGAAGTCTTGAGCCAAATTATTTCTCGGACAAAAGAGATGATTTTGCATATTAAACCTGGTGAAGATAAGGCTATAGCGGAACATTTCTTGGTTCTCCAACTTATTGTGCCTCCTCAAGAAAAAAATCACATAACCTATAGTAGACTTCCTTTTGTTTGATCACCTTCCCAATGCAGATCCGAATAGGCATACATTTCTAGATTATTATCATTGAAAGTTATCCCATAATCTTGAGTTCCTTTCAGATATTTTAATACTCTTTTTGCAGCCAACCGGTGAACCTTCGTGATTGCCGTGCATCTTTCTCTTTCGGGATATTGACGGCGTATAGGTTATGTCCGGCCTTTTCAGCATTGCTCAAATCTGATAAACACCCTACTAGAGCCGCGATATGGGACCTGTGGTCATGTACTCAGTTCATCAGCATCAACCTCAGAACTTACAAGTTAAGCGATGGCACGGGTACAATTGAGTTTTGATGATTACAAGCTTGTTGCATATTGAACCTTTTAAGCATATTTTCTATATGCCCTTTTTTGTTTTAGTTTCAGCAATCTTTTTTCACATCTCTAATCACCTCAATTCGGAAATTTTTGTAAGGGCCCTAAGTCCGTCATCTTGAATCGTCTTTGTAGAATATTTTTGCAAACTTCGAACTTGAGTGGAATTAGCAACCAATGATGCGATCATCTACATACAAGGCTATAATACAAAATTTATTTTCTATTTTGTATCTATATAAGTTACCATCATTTTGAAATTTTTCAAACCCTTGCTCTCTTAGAAAAGTGTCTATGCAAAGATACCATTCTCTTGGAGCTTGCTTCAAACCATATCTTGCCCTATTCAATTTCCAAACCAAATTGTTTCCTTTCTCAAAACCAGAGCCTGTTTCATGAAGATGTCTTCCTCTAGTATAGCATTTAAAAGCCTTTGTTTTCACATCCATGTGATGGATTTCATAGTCAAAGAGCATTGGCCAAACTTAACAATACCCTTAGGCTAGTGAGCTTTACTATGGGTGAATAAGTTTCATCATAATCTTGTCCCTATTTTTTGAGTAAACCCACGAGCCACTAAGCGTGCTTTATATTTTTGTGAACCATCTGCATTGGTTTTGATTTTAAAATCCATTTGCCGCCAACTATGTTTTGTCCAAAGAAAGTTGCTCAACAACATCATAAGTATGAGTATCGCAAAAGAGCTTAACTCATCATGCATAGCCTTTTTTCCATTCTTCCTCGCATTAACACTTTCTAAGGCTGCTCAAAAGCGTTACGGGTATTTCAATATCTTCAATTATTGCCATAATCACGTTCAATTTCATCCTCTCGCTTGATTTGATTGCAGCGGTTCCAATCTTACGCTCCCACCTAAAGGATTTCTTCCATAGACTTCTTTGTCAAATTTAATTTCATCTTAGGTCTTTGTGCTTCATTTCTCCTCTTCGAAGTCTTCTTCTCACGGTGCTTTATCGCTTTAAGAACTTGTTTTCAGCAGGATCTCGAGTTTGAGGTATTTGATCTGCGACTAATCCATCTATTTTATCCTCCTCCTCCTCTTCATAATCAATTTGATTATTTGTCATCTGTGAAGCTTGAGGAGTAGGCAATTCCTTTTGAACTTGATGTCTATGTTTGTACAAAACATCTTCACGAGAATATCACATCCCTACTAATCACAATATTTTTATTTTCTGGAATAAAAATTCTATATAGCCTTTCAGTGGCTATCATAGCCTACAAGAAAACCAATCTCAGCTTTGGCATCAAGCTTTTCACGAAGTTCATCGGTTTATGAACATAAGCCAGGGCAGCCATAAACTTTAAATTTTTCATAATCAATTTCTGAACCTTCTCCATACCACATTAAATCAGGGAATATTCCCTTGCAAACTTGATGAAGGAAAATGACTTATTTTGTATGGTATTGGCTGTCAATAAAGCTTCTTCCCATAAATAATTTGGTAATCCATCGTTCTTAATCATTGACTTGATTTGCATTCATATAAGCGCCCTATTTCTTCTTTTCGCTATTCCATTTTGTTGGGAATTTGTATCTACATGTTAATTGTCTCCTCGATGCCATTTGCAATACAAAACTCTTAAACTTTTGAAAGATACTCTCCCCTCTATCAGATCTTATGCACTTTAATTTCTTACCTGTTTGCCTTTCTGATTCAGCAACAAACTGTTTAAAGGCTATTGCAAGTAACATTTACATTTTCTGGTATAATCATCAATGAATGTGATAAAATACCTTTTGCTTGTCCTACCTCTGACATTCAAAGGTCCACACAAGTCAATTATGAACCAATTCCGGTATCTCCTTACTTCTTTTCTTTTGCTTTGAGGAAGGCAATCTATTAATTTTGCCTAGCATGCATCCTTCACATATATGCCCTTTTTCCTCATTTTCATATTTAATGAATCCTTTCTTTGCTAATAACTTGAGATTATTTGCATGAGTGTGTGCTAATCTATTGTGCCACATCTCAAATTCTGATAGCATCAACATTTGACAAGGTAAATCATCGACATGCTCAAACTGAAATAGTTTACCAACTCGCTTAGCATGAAACTTAATTTCATTATTCAATCATATGTTCTGCCAACATCATCAAACACTACTCTGTAACCCAAATCAACTAAGCTGGCTATGTGATATAAGATTTTTGATAATTCGGTACACACAAAACATTTTTTAATGTTCACTATATTTCCTTGCAAATCCCATAGCTGCAATAATCCCCTTCCTTCAATCTTTTGCAAGGCTCCATTTCCTACTTGCACACTTTTGGCTTCTCCTTGTTCCAAATTTTTAAGCAAATGAGCAAGTGGACTACGATCTTTCAGCTCCACTATCAACTACAAGAGCATGAGATAACTTGTTAGTATTGTTCTTATTTTCAACAATCGAATTCAGCAAGTTTACCTCATCTTCATCAACAATCTTTTCACCTTCTTCATCTTCTTGTGCAATAAAAGCACCAGCGGACTTCCTACCTTCCCTCGACCTCTTGATGCACCTCTACCTGCTAGAGCTGCCTCTACCTCTTCAAGTTCCTTTGGGTAGGACACTTAGATGCCAAGTGGCCTTGACCACCACATGTGTAGCGGTAAAACTCTTTTTCTTGAGCTTAGGACAATTACTTTTGACATGACCAGGTTCATGACAGAAATAACATATGATTTTATCTTGTCTTTTACCAGCATACAAAATTTCAGTTTCCTCTTCAACTCCTTTCACAACCCTTTTTTGCTCCACCTCTGTTCTAATAATTGCTTCACCTCTTCCCCTGTTCTTAGCAATGTTTCTTATGAATAAACTCAATTTGATCATTATCTACAATTGCTCTAGCAATTGCTAAAACTAGTATCTCTCGGTTGAGATCTACTCCAGCTCCACTAAGATCAGCCACTATATTATCAAACTTGTTAAAAAAGTCTGAAACATCATCCTCATCATGTAACTTAAGATTTCTGAGCTCTTTATCCAATAAATCTATTTGTGATGAGGTTTTCTCTTCATAATGTTTTAGCATAAACATCCACATCTCCCTAGGACTCTTGTTTCTCAATTTTAGCCTAATTGTAGGACTAACCTTTGAAGCAATGATCCCTTGTGCCTCTTTCACTTTGGCCAAACTAGATGACCCTAGCTCCCTTTGCTTTCTCGAGGTAACTTCTTCACTCTTGGCGACATCTCCTTCCTGTCCCTGCGTGCGAGAGGCATTAACAACACTTTGGAACTTGCAAGCGTGTTTGCAACCTGCTGATTAGGATCCACAAGATCCCACAAGTCTTCTACTTCCAACACATGTTTCGCGACATCCTTCCGGATCGAAACCGGGCCCTCCTTTGTAAACTTCAAGCTGTTGCCAACAATCCGGCTCCAAAGCGGCTAGACATATCTCCCAACACGTGCTCGATACCAAATGTTAGATTCAAAGCTTAGGATATGAACTCAAGTATACCAAGTATATGCTTACGCCTCTTCCAACCCGCACCTATCACTTCATCACCAGCGGATGCATACATCTATCCCCATCATCCCTATATATATGAATATTTTTCTTGCCAATCACGGACATATCCACTTGTCAAATCGTGCATGCCCTTCATATAGAAAGTTTTCCAACTTGCACGGATAATAGGATGCCCTCTTTGTCCTTAAGTTCTAGGCGTCGTTGACTTTGACCGTTGACCGATCAACCCAAAACCTAAGTGGGTGGGGGGTACCAAGCAATTTCGTGAGGCGTAGCAACCTCGAGGTAGTACGCCCGCCACTTTTCAATTTCAGAGCTTTTTCTTTCTTGCATTCACTGCCACTGCTTCTCATGAATGCTTGTATGAATCCTCATTAGCCTAGGGGAGCCAAAATGTGGTCACTAATCCCCTTATGGTGCTAGCAACTTCATTTGATCCTCGATGCAGGGCAATGCGGCATTTATCCCATCATAGAGTCGTAGATGACATTTTGTAAGTCTGTGGGGCATGCAAATACCGCAAGTCTTTGCCAAAGGTCCCGGGGACCGTATCATATCTTAGATCTTGAAATCTTAAAGCGGTGATGCAGTCCGCCATTGCGGTAGTAGCTTCCATAAGGATTCTAAGAGTGAATATATGGTCGATTGTGGGTGAGTAGATAAACCCCGTCTCCGCCAATCAGACGGACTCCGGCTTCCCCGGCGAGGTTAACTTCTTCTCAACCACACGCTAAAAGCTTTGCAAGTAATGGGCTCACCATGATCATGCGGTAGTTAAGCGAATCATCCCTATTACATGTCTTATGAATTGGGGTGACCTTGCTAACCATCCACTCCCGGGAGGCCCTCCCTTATGGCACGGTTAATGATCATTGTCAAAGGCCCTAGCAAAGTGGCCCACCCCATTTCAATAACTTCGGCTTGAAGTCCCGCAAGTCCGCCCGGCTTTGCCATTAGCGGATGTCTAAGGCCCTATTGGATGTCTTCCTCCGGGTGAGTTGCAGCATTTCTCCTACGATCACGGAACCCGGTTTGCTCTCACGGGGATCATACAACTCCTCCAAGCGATGCATCCACCGGTCTATGGTAATATTGCCGGGTCGTTGATGCCTCTTGTACAACACCCCCTGGAGAAGGCTTTAATTCGGTCATCAACAAATCAAACATCTTGGCTGGCGATGACGCAATGTAGCAAAGCGCATTTCTTTGTGAAGATTGAGCCAGATGTTCATTCTAATGGAAACGAACATTTTGGACAAGTATTATACTCCATAGGTCTGCTTTAATCTGTTTTTAAGTTTGAGATTGCCTTTTAAAAATGATATTTTAACAAGTTAGCTCCCATTACCCTTCCAAGTTTTCCCTTTGGACTGTTTCAGTATCAGGTCTGACATATGAGAGTCTGAGTTTCCAAGTTTTCATGTTCAAAGACTTCATTTTTTTCTCTGGTACCAGCATGCCAATAGAATGAGTTTATAAGGCTGCAGAAGATTATGATACAGAACTTTTTTCACCATATTTGGGGTCTGTAGAGCTCTTTTTTATTCCGGAGTCTTCAAATTCTGTTTTTGGTCTTCTTTGTGCCGCGTACTTTTCTGATCATAAAAATATCATGGTAGTGGGTTCCTTATCACTAATTTTGGCTCCATTCCCAGAAATCATTGGATGGCAAAATGCTTTGTCTAGTTCCTAATCTACGGTTTCTACTTTGATGTAATTTCAAGACCACTATCTTATAACATTTTCTACTTTCTAGATAAGAGCAATGCCTTTGCTTTTCAATATAAATTGTCTTTTGTTAGTTATGTCTGTAGAAGTGCAAGCAAACAAAGACAAAATCTGGTTAAAAATGTTCTTCACCGAAATTAAACTTGCAAACTACTCTTTTAAAAAGACTTCTGAACTGGGTGCAGGTTAAAAGCTGGTTTTCTCTCAAAGAATCTTCAATTATGCTGCCAGATTTGAGTTGTATCGCCCCCATGGTGCTGCCTCTGATGGCCTGATGCTTTTGTGCCATGGTATTGTAAGTATTTCATCTACTGTCAGAGTCCAAGATTGCCTTTGAATTGGAAAGTTAAGCTGGCTTATGTAGGACAGTGGCAGGACGGTCCTGTGTTGCTTCTCGTGATTTATGAACGTGGTTCTCGTGATTTATGATTATGTGTGATTACTGCATTTATGATTACGTGATTCCCAGACTTAGATACTATACAATCAGTCTGCAAATGGATAGCAATTGGGTTCAACTCCCAGCATATAATTAGGTCGTTCATGCGTTTCTTTTGTTCTTGCGAAGTTGCAGTCTTTGGCCGAGAAATTACTCTCTAGGTTATTCCTGAACTGTGGCAGAAGCTATGAAGGGGGCATTTTAAGTTGCCTGTAGACAATAGAGCTTGGTAGATGGGCGATGTTTGATTTACCTTTGAATTAAGTTATATTACAATAGAAAGGGGATCTGAAATTGTTTCTCTACTAATAACAGGATATGGCATTATAGGAACTTAAGCAAGATTTGTGGCAAGATCTTTGCTTACACCAGCTATATATTCACCATGATGTTTTATGCCCTTCCAAGATGGTACTCTAACAGTATATCATCTGCTATAAATCTTGTTTTGATTGGTTGTTTTCCAAGACGATAGATCCTCTGTAAACATGATTCTTATTGCAATATTCAGATTACGGATATAATGATTACATAAAATGTACTCATAGTTGTTTGCAATGGAAATAATTTGTTGGTGTTAATGTTATTGTGCTTTTTAGTACTTAATATTTAGGCCCATAAAGTTTACCTATGTTTGCTTTAGTTAGGGCCCGACGGGCCCAAATTTTTTTTTTAATATAACAATCAACACACAACTACCATTAACATTATTAACACAGACCATTGCATTTAACACATTTAAATTAAAATCCCCCTTAAAGGTAACATAACATAAAGATTTCACTTCACATTCGCCGTTAGATTAAAATTTAACATAACAAAAACTGTTAAATCTTGTTTCACACTGATGGTCACGCCGTTAGGTTAAAAATTAACATAACGAAAGCCGTTAAATATTACTTCACACTGATTGTCCTGCCGTTATGTTAAGAGTTAACATAACGGAAACAGTTAAATATTGCTTCACACTGACTATCATGCCGTTAAGTTAAAAATTGAAATGGAGCTTAAGGGATGGGGTCCCCCTACCCTTAAATTTGAAGGGAAAAATTATGGCCCGTTAAGTCCTCCGTTAAAATTTAACCTAACGGAATACAGTGTGAACCCCAGTTATCTTGTACCATTACCTTAATTGTGCCGTTATTTTTTAACCCCATAATTTTAACGGAATTTTTTAACGGAAGCCAATGTGAAGCACAGTTAAGTTAATTTTTTTAACCTAACGGCACTTTAACGGCCAGTGTGAAGCGGCCCTTAGTATGCCAAAAGTATAGTTTGTTGACTTGGCAGGGCCGATTTGTGTCCTCTTGAAGTACCAGTAGTCCGCAGGCTTGCAGGGCTTTCATGAACCTCTTATACTTGCAATACTTCAATCAAACAATGGTAATAACAAACAAAGAATCTGCTTAGTCCATTTATTGCTAAAAAAAATCAATCCATTCTATCTATTGCCATTCTAAAAGATTGCTGAATGATTTTCTCATATTTGTCTTTCTCATCCAGCAGTTGCAGACTCTACTGGATTCCTTAAAACGTTTAGGGACGTCTTCCTGTTTCATTGTTGCCAAGATTACATTATGAAATGTGGCAAGTCCTCAAGAAACAAGCCATAGGTCTGGCCAAATCATCATACTATCATCAGTCAGCATAGAGACAAGGCCTGAATTTTTCATAGCAACAAGCTGTTTCATATAATTTCTTATGTTACACAAACTATGATCTTCTGCGTTTGGGATTTAGATAATGTGCAACTCTTTATATCAGTAGGTAACGTGCCATTTCTATGCTGTATCTCTTTTGCGTCATCCCATTGTTGTGGTTGTCATGTAATAATTGTAAGTGATATTCTAATCTATGAGAAGCAGTGGCAGTAGATTAGAGTGTCAACAGTGATCTATGAGAAGCAGTGGCAGTAGATCAACTTAAGAAAGTATGAAAAATATGTGGAAAAAGTAAAGTGGCGGGCAGGTACTACCCAGACGTTGCTAGGCTCGCCAGAAAACTCGTGATACCCCCTGCCCGCCACTTAGAGTTTTGGGTTGACTGGTCAAACGGGTCAAAGTCAATGACAGCTGGAAAATAAGGACAGCAGGGCATCCGACTATTTAGGCAAGTTGGAAAATCTATATGTAGGGCATGCACGTTTTGACAAGTGTAGATATCCAGGTTGATAAGAAAAGATATAAAATGAATGATATACATAGAGATGCAGAGCCTGAGCGCAGATCTAAGTGCGGGTGAACGAAGTTGTATTTTGTCAAAGGTTATTGGATGAGTGACCATATTTTGGCTCCATGAACCTAAGCTTTTACAAGCCTTGTTTATAAAGTTGTCTAGCAAATTTGGTGAGTTAAGTTATTGTTATACTGACAATTTCTGGAACAATTTCTACAGTGGTATCAGAGCCAAGGTGATTCAGGATGTCAACCAGATTCGGTGCCAATTTGCTAGCAACTGTTGAAGTGTTTAAAGGTGACACTGGTTTTCAAATTTGGAAAGAAGGAATTGAATCTGTTTTAAAGTTTGAGAATCTTTGGGGCTTAATTGATGGCAGTACATTTGCCATGGCTACTTCTGCATCTCCTGCAAGATCTGGTACTGCAGGTGCTAATCCAGGAGGTGGTCTCACTGTGAGTGCAAGTGCAAGCTCAGGTGGTGAAAGCTCTGGTGGTGGATCTGTTGTTGGTGGAGGTAGCTCTGCAATTCAAACTGATGCCACTAAAATAATGGAGGCTCAAGCCATTATTATGAGCAAGGTAGGAAATGCGTTGAAATTAAAGTTGAGAGGTAAACAGCCAAAGGAGATGTGGGAATACATGATTAAACATTTTGAAATCAAGAGTTCATCTCAGATAGATGTTTTGGAAAAACAACTTAGAAGACTTAAGTTGTTTGAAAAAGACAATATAACTGAGTTTATGGAGAAATTTGAGTCCATAATTGCAGACTTGGAAGGTGCAGGATCTATTGTGAATGATCAAAATCAAATTCTGTACTTGGCCAAGTCAGTTTCTCATAATTCTCATTTAGCTACACTAATTAGAAATGTGGCTACGAGCAAAGAGCATGCTGTAAAAATGATTCAAACAGAGTTTGAACAAACTCGACAGTGGGAAGTTTAAAAAGGGTGGAAGTACTTCAGAGATCAGTAAAGGACATTTGGCTTCAGAATGCCCAAGTCCTAAATCTTCATCTGGAAGAGGGAGAGGTCGTGCCAGAACTGGAGGCAGGGGGAGAGGGAGGTTTCAACCAAGTATGAATCTGGTTAAAGAGGAAAGTATTGAAGAAGCTAGCAGTGGAGATGAAATTTTTGAGGTAAAGTGTAATCATGTCTCAAATAATGTTCTTACTTCAAAATCCTTACATGACAATTTTTGTGTGATAGATTCAGGAGCAGAAAAAAGTGTAGTCTTCAAGCCAAATCTGCTACAGAATTGTGTAAAGAAAGTTGGGCATGTACAGTTGGGAGATGGTGGAGTGCAGCAGATTAAGGATGCTGGTGTTTTAGAGATCTTTGATTTACAAGGGAAACCTGTTAAACTCAGAGACGTGTTGTGTGTTCCTGGATTAGTAAGAAATTTGATTTCAGTAAGCCAACTTGTTGATCTTGGATACAAAGTTGTATTTGAGAAACTGGAATGTACTATTTTTCATGATAATGAAATCATTGTTGGCAGACGTGTTGGTAACTTGTTTAGTTTTCAATACAGTCATGTTCCATGTCTGAATTCCATTGAGTGTACATCCAAACAAGTCTGGCATACTAGACTTGGACATACAAATTTCAAGAACCTTGATGCTCTGGAAAAGAGAGGGTTGATCACCATGACTTCAAATAAGGAAGAGAAGGTTTGTGCTGGCTGTATGCTTGGAAAGCAGACTAGACAAATCTTTAAGAAGTCAAAACACAGGTCAAAACGAATTTTGGAGTTAATTCACACAGATTTATGTGGGCCTATAAATGTAACTAGTATATCTGGTTACAAGTATTTTATGACTTTCATTGACGATTTCAGTAGAAGAGCTAATTGCTATTTATTGAAATCAAAAGACCAAGCTCTAGATGCTCTTAAAATTTTTGTTGCTGAAGTAGAGTTGGAAACTGGAGCGAAGATCAAATGTATCAGATCTGACAGAGGTGGTGAATATCTGTCAGATGATGGTTCTGTGCATCCAAAGGTATTAAAAGACAACTTACATATGGGTATTCTCCACAGCTGAGAATGGGTGGCGAAAGAAAAAAAAATAGAACTTTATTAAATGCAGTCAGATCTATGTTGAAGTATTCAGGATTGCCAAATTTTTTATGGGATGAGGCACTGAAAACTGCAGTGTTTATTCAAAACAGGTTGCCTTCAATGAGCATAAATGGAGCCATACCTGAAATGCTATGGTCAGGTAAGGCACCATCTTTTGACAAATTTAGAACTTATGGTTGTTTGGCATTTGCACAGGTTCCAGAAGAATTAAGGAAAAAGCTTGATGATCGATCTTATATCTGCTATCGATGAAAATTCAAAGGGATATAGATTATACAATCCAGCTCAAAGGAAAATAATCATTAGCAGAGATGTGGTATTTTCTGAAAATCAGTTTTACAGAACTATTCCAAAAGTAAATACAGCAGATGGCAAAGAAGCTATGAATAATCAAGAGGAAACTAATAGTCTACATGAAGAGTCAATTAAACATGAAGGAAAAACTAGTGTAAATGGTCAGACTAAGGTTGCAGACTTTAGTGATGATGATGATGAGGTAGAACAAGTAGAAGAACCTGCAAATGAGACTGAAAAACCTGCAGAAGATACTCAACATATACATGAAGAAATAGTGGAAAACCCAAAAAGGAAAAGAAGAACTGAAGCACAGATGCTACAGGATGAAAATAAGGATACTGCATTATTTGGAAGGAATGTTCATGGCAGAAGTAAAAGATTGCTGGAAAGTGAGGGGGAAATAAACACAGTATTTGATATTCTAGTGCTAGAAAATGAAGAGGCTCCAAAAAGTTACAATGAGACCATAAGTGGAAAAAATAAAGATGACTGGAGGAAAGCTATGGAAGATGAGATGAACTCATTTCATAGAACTAATACTTATGTACTTGTGGACAGACCTGAAAGTAAAAATGTTGTAGGAAGCAAATGGATATACAGAATTACTCCATTAGTAAAGATTAATAGTCTTAGAATGTTATTGGCTATTGCAAATTCTGAAGACTTAGAGATTCATCATATGGATGTCAGTACATCATTTTTAAATGCTAGATTGGAAGAAGAAATTTATCTAAAACCAGCTCCAGGATTTGACAAAATTGAAGGTAAGGTTTGGAAGTTGAATCGAGCTGTTTATGGGTTAAAACAGGCTCCTAGAGAATGGTACAAATATGTGGATGGCTATTTGCTTGAACAAGGATTTGAGAAGTTTCTGTGTGATGGGAATCTATATAGATTTAGAAGTGGAGATGAATGGTGTGTGATTGCCCTATATGTAGATGATAACATTATGGTGGCAAAAGGCAAGAATATTCTTTTGCATTGTAAGAATATTTTGAGTAAAAGATTTCAAATGACTGATTTAGGAGAACTGAAGAGGTTTCTTGGAATTGAAGTCTGCAGGGACAAGACAAACAAGACTTTACTCTTAAGTCAACAAACACATATTACTAATATGTTAAAAACTTTCAAAATGCAGGATTGTAATGTTGCAGATACTCCTTTGGTACCTAGACACAGAATTTCAGAAGATATGTGCCCAAAATCTGCTCAGGAGGTGAGGCAAATGGAAAGAACTCCATACAGGTCTTTAATTGGTTGTCTTGCTTATGTGGCAAATTGTACAAGGCCAGATATTTCCTTTGCTGTCAATTTATTAAGCAGATATAATAACAATCCTGGTGTAGCTCATTGAATTTGCTTTGAAAAAGGATTTTGAGGTATTTAAAGGGCTCCTTGGAAGTTGGAATTATGTACAATCAGCTAAACTTGAACCGAAAAGCATATTGTGATTGGACGGGGGGAGACTTAGATCAAAGAAAATCCACCGGGTTATTTAGTCATGTTAGGTGGGGCACTGTTGGAAGTGCAAAAGCAGTCTAGCATAGACATCAAGTGGCGGAGAGGGCGAGTATAAAGCGTACCTCGCTTTTAGTAGCAAAGGAGTTGATTTGGGAAAGAAGACTCTTAGCGAATGGAAACTCCTCGAGAATAATCCTCGTGGATTTCTTTGCGACAATACCAGTTGCATAGCTATGTCAAAAAACCCTGTTCTTCATGAAAGAACAAAGCACATCGAAATGGAAGTCCACTTTCTTAGAGACATGGTGAAGAAAAACATGCTACAAATGATATATGTTGCAACTGATGGACAATTAGCTGATATTCTCACCAAGGCACTTACAGCCAGCAGGTTTCTCAAATTAAGAACAATAATCCAGTATAATCAGAATCTGCTTATTACATGAAGGGGGAATGTTGTGGTTGTCATGTAATAATTGTAAGTGATATTCTAATCTATGAGAAGTAAAGTGGCGGTGATTAGAGGTCTTGATGATCTATGAGAAGCGGTGTGAGATCAACTTAAGAAAGTATGAAAAATATGTGGAAAAGGTAAAGTGGCGGGCAGGTACTACCCAGACGTTGCTAGGCTCGCCAGAAAACTCGTGATACCCCCTGCCCGCCACTTAGGGTTTTGGGTTGACTGGTCAAACGGGTCAAAGTCAATGACAGCTGGAAAACAAGGGCAGCAGGGCATCCAACTATTTAGGCAAGTTGGAAAACCTTCTATATGTAGGGCATGCACGTTTTGACAAGTGTAGATATCCAGGTTGATAAGAAAAGATATAAAATGAATGATATACATAGAGATGCAAAGCCTAAGCGCAGATCTAAGTGCGGGTGAATGAAGTTGTATTTTGTCAAAGGTTATTGGATGAGTGACCATATTTTGGCTCCATGAACCTAAGCTTTTACAAGCCTTGTTTATAAAGTTGTCTAGCAAATTTGGTGAGTTAAGTTATTGTTATACTGACAATTTCTGGAACAATTTCTACACCCATGTCTCATTGTTTCATTTTCATGTATTAGATTTCTTCAAGCCAAACCTTTCTGATTGATCTTTGAAATTAATGCATCTCAATTTTTGACCATGTTATTTTTGCAGCCTTTGTTCAGTTTCTTACCTGATCTCAATGCTTATATATCCTGTCTAATCTCAATCTATGATAGACGATGACCTAAAATCTCAAATTTGAGGCATAATCTGTGTTTTCTTAATGGGACTCATTCTAACATGATTCTGAAAATGCGAGCGATAAAGTTGATATCCTTATCAGCTTTGTCATTTGAGTGAATGGTTATGCCTATGGTAACACTTCTACATACATACTATATGTCTTTCATAGCAGCTAATATCTTTCAATCTTGTATGTGCATTTATGTCTTTATGTTCCGCTAATTGATTCTTCTAAGTAACTTTCTTAACTTGTACCGGGGCTTGGGCCTGCTCACTTTCTCTGGCCATACCGCATGCATTTAGATCGCGCCGTAATGCAGCCATGGGCATGTCCTGAAGCTACATCAAGGCGCTTATCAATTCTTTATTTTTCACTTTACCTTGTGGCATTTGGATCCGGGTTGCATGAAGCCATGTGTTTGCTCATTTGGAGCGCACCAATTGACGGCGGATGCTCTGTGGAAAGCGAAAAGAAGGCATCCTTCTTCAACTAGTGGTTTTGGGGAGTTCATGTTGGCATTCAAGAAAATGTAGGTCGGGATTGGGTTTTGCAATCCCAACGGGGATGATGGTGCTTGCCATAGCTATTTTCTTTTGTCCGCACGTGTTTTGCGGTACAACAAACCTACTAGAAGCCCTCTTACTAAGGTTGCTCGGTGGCAACCGGCATTTAAAAAGAGGAAGATCAAAAGCCCCCGCTGACCCTAAACAACTCTATGAAGATCTTAGCATTGGTCTTTGGCAAAAGATTGATACCTCACACGCATCAATTTTCGTGAAAAAAAAAAATCCCGAACCCATAGTTCTTCATTCGCCTTTATTTCTTCACCGCCCAAAAACTAGTCTCTTAATGCTTATGCTCTCAAATACGCCCCGCAAAATAGTTGAATAGTTTCCATATGTCTAACTTTTTTTTTTAATTTCAAGCTACCTTCTTTTGGCTCATTCTTTATACGTCGGTATCAACTAACTTATTGATATTTGCATCGATTTCGACAAAGCCGCCATTCCAATACAAGGATTTAGTGGACTATAAGACAATAAATCCTTGGCGCTTATGCCCATTATCCAGATAGAGGACACCAAGCTAATCTTGAGAATGATGCCAACCTGGGTTAGCATGCCCGGGCCAGATTCTATAGCCATAGCTCAAATTGAACCTTGTTTGTCGACAAGGAAGCACCATGGATGTACGGTTGGGGAAAAATTCCAAATCCCAACAAAGATCCATGCTTCTATTCAACAAAGATAACAAGATTCCGCTTCATCCCCATCTATGATAGAATCGTAGTGCCGTCATTTAGAAAGATAACAGGTCACAGCAGAGGCTTCAGTCGTCCGCCTTCTATTGGTGTTTATGTTAAGTACATAATCATCAAGGTATTTATATTTGACATTTTACAGTTTATTAAATGTTAAATATGATTTGTCTTCGCTTCCTGTTCGTGGCTGAATTACTACTTCGCAAAAACAAAGTTAAACTTAACATGGTTGAATGGAAATTTTGCTTATTGCAGTGAGCACTTGCAGCCAGAATTACAGACTTTCAGGACTTCCAGATTTTATTCTATGTATGTGCATAATTTGCTTGAAATCCTCCACATTCTATGGTCGCCAGATTACAGGCCAGGTTAGGTTCCTTTAATTTTACTTTTTATATGTTTTTCTGTAAACTATTTTGTAGATGGATAGTCCTTGACTATTCTAAATTGCTAGGATTTTGAGTTTATTGAATTGCTATAAGGTATTCATGATAGAAGATGTTTTTCTTTCTAGAAAAAAAGAAAAAAAAAAGAAAAAAAGCAGAGGTCGGTAGTTATATGGTGGTATTCAGAATTAGTAAAATAGTGTTTAGCCTCCTTTTATGGTTTGAGGATATTCTCATTGAATGTTTTGGATTATTGCTTTCATTGATCTTAGGAAACCAAGTGGGATAATATAACAATGCTTGATGCAAAGAGGTGGTTATTGGCAAACACATTGCTGGACCATTGTGACAAGAGATTCATGCTGTTATCAGCATTTTGCATCCTGCTATAGAACTTAAGCACATTCGATAACTATATTTTGAAATCAAAACACAGTTTTGTTGGTTCCTTTAATGATCTTGAGCCATATCGAAGAGGAAGGTACAACTGTAAAGATTCTGAAGTCACTGCAACCGATGACAGAAGGGTGGGCAATGTTTCAGGTTAATTTGCAAGCTGGCTGTCTTTATAATTGCAGACAATTTGTACTCATCATGTTGACCAAAGTGTTCGGTAACTTATTATCTAATAGGAATCTTATAACAGCACCAAATTTATAACCACCCATAGTCTTTTTCTTAGGCCCACCACATCAATAAGGTCAAGTGGTTTTGTTGGAACTTATTCACAATTTTCAGTGGGGCAACTCAATTTTTAGATTGACATTCTTTGACCTCTGTACTTGCACATCTTTACTATTGGTTTGCATCTTAAAAAATATTTTCAAGCTATAACCTCTAATAGTACAATTTTGAACCCATCGGATATTCCTTGAATCCTAATAATTTGCTTCTTAGTTTTTGTAATACTTTTATTCGCCTTCGTCGTATTTAGACATTCAACAAGTTGTAATGCAACCCTACATGCATCCTCCACGTGTGTTTGATTGATAGAAATATAGATGTGCAAACACGATACAAACACAGATGTGCAAACATTCGAAACACGTGTTGCCAATTACACAGATATTCAATTTTCTACTACTGCACTTCGATTGTAGTTTTGTTAGATCAATGCACTTTTATGAAGCCAAAGTCACAGGCAACAAAGTACTCTACACACTCTACACACTCATCTACCCATCCCATTCCACTATCACATTTTATAATATTCCACAATTTTTATTTGTCTATTCCACTCTACTTCTTTTAATCTATGCATTTCGTTACATCCATCTAATACCCTTGACTAATGCCCTATTCCAACTATTGACATCACACAAGCTTGAATACTGCGTAAGGTCAAATTTCACAAATATTCTCTCGTTCGGATGTCAACTAAAAGAAGATACCCATACATTTCAAGACAATCTTTTAAATGAGTGTGTTCCTTCAATACACATAAAAAAGTGCAAAATTAGTGACTATTATATCTAACGGATTTCCATACTAGAATGAATAAGCTCTGAAGTCTATAATATATTCCAAGTGAGGCTTATCTCAAGATCGCAAAGTTAATTTATGTGTGATGTACAAGTTGTTGAAGCTGGAAACCTTGTAATCTCAATACAAGTGTCACGAAATGCCACAAGGAATTTCAATGAGCAAAGGGCCCAGATTGGACAATGGATACCAATACTAGAGCAGATCAGGCACCCTCATGCATTGGAGTTGTGCATAACATCTTGAATGATGGCTAGATGCACAATTGTCCAAATTACCAGCAACTCTCATGATGATAGAATATTTTATATTTTATCATAATCCAAACATTCTTTTAAAAATAAGGCCACATCTGTAGACCATGTTCAAGCCTCTCCTTCCTGTACAAACATGCAATGCATGGTAGTACTTTTGGCATCTCAACTACGCTCTAATGACTTCTTAGTTAGGTTAGAAAATTATCCCACTTCCAAAAAATGTTGGTTGATTGTTATCTTTTATTGCTAAGATTGTCAGAATATAGCATGTTGAAAATGCCTCCACTTTTTTTTGAACTGGCTTTATCAGAGGCAAGCCAACTTACTCACATGACACAACAAATGTAAATACGCCTCACTTTCACTCATCATCTACAAACTCCAAATCCTAGAATTCAAATCAAGCATTAACTACCTGAAACAAAACCATTAAAACAAAGCACGCATAAACAAAACACCCATAATCATCACCCACATAACTCATTCATCAAGACTACACAATGCAACGTACAAATTTAAAACATACAAATTGCACCGGACCCCCTGCATCAATGCTCATATATCGTATAATTCCTAGGGCGAGAGAGAGCGAGGGAATTCTTGGCCTGTGCGTTGTTCTAGATCTTGCATTTCGAGTCTACGATCATTGGGTTTTACTTTTTCTTGCGAGGTTTGGAGTTAGGCTATGCATCAATGCTTTATTCCTCTACAAAACCTGCTCCTCAGATGTTTGAAGCCCTCTATGACAAATAACCGATCAGAGGTCTTCAAGAAGTTCTTTCATTTCTATGCCGACAAAACATGTATTTCCATACTCTCCCCTATTAAACTTGTCCTTATGCTTCTACCATCCTTGTTCCATGTTGAGCACCAACGATCTCCTCGGGCCAATCCTCGTAAAGTCATGGTATCAAATACTCTATTGTTTTGAAGTAGCAATTTTGATTGATTGTGAAAATATGACTTTAAAGTATGATTTAAGCCACTTCACCCTTCGGCCATGGAGGGCAACCCTCTGTGCGCAGCACCTTGTTTTTCTAGTTTGAAGGACGAAAAAAGTTTATTAATTTAGAGTAAAAATTGTACAATATAAATATCTCATCTACCTGTGTAAACACAAGAAGATGCCTCTGGAACATGTGCTAATCTAACTAAATACAGGACTAATTTTCTAGCAAAAAATTAACTTGGTATCTTGACTTCACTAGCAGTAATATAAACAAATACCTTGTTAAAAGTCAAATATGAAGGTTTCTAAATTCTGATAAGATATAAAATCGGGGATTTTTTTTTTTTTTGAAGGACATCAGACTTTATTAATAACACTCCATCATAATATAATACAATGCAGAGACAGGAATAAAAAACCCAGTGGATAATTAGATCCAACTGAGCAGGGCCACCCGTCTAGGCATGACAATATAATGTAATTCACACTATTTTCCTCTCCTATAAAGAGAAGAATAATATATACTCATATTTTTAGAAAGGACTTTAACCAGGTCGAATTTCCACTCCATAGAATCATTAACATCAACTTGATCTGCTCCTGCTGTCTCAATGCCACTGAATCAGGGACATCCACTGTAACAATCGTAGTAGATATTGGAGCTACAGAATGAGCTAATGCAGATTGAGGAGCCGAGCTATTTTTGCGACGTGCAAGCTTCTTCAGGCGTGGAGTAGACCATCCTTCTTCCAATAGTCCTTGCTTGTGAGCAATGTCCTAAAGACGAGAGTGTTGATCCTCATTAAGAGGGTCTACTGACATAGACTGAGACGGAGATGCACTAGAAGAAGGCGACGATGCAGAAATAGCTTGAGAAGAAGGCACAAGGGCTGGTAATACTGGCGGATTAACTAGTGCAGAGGCAGATGAGGAAGAAGATGATACAACATGACATTCAAGTGAAGTGGATGCTTCTTTTTTTGTGCATGATATGAACTCTCCTTTGTCGCTTCCGAATTCACCCAATAATTCTCGCCTCAATCCTCTTGCTTTTGACCCTTCTATTGTTAATATGAGTACAAGCTTGCAATACTTTCCTCCTCTTTCTAAAATAGAGGATTTTGCGGTTTTAAATGTTGATGTGAACAATGCATCATGAAGCATAAATTTAGATACTTATCTTATGTATGTTGGCAAGAGTAGGCTATGTTCCAAAACAAAAGTGAGTCCAAGTTGCCTAACGAAGACCAAGCAATGTTCAAAAGCTTTGACAAACGAAGAGTTGGGGGGAGCTTGGTACGTTGTAAAAAGAGATTTGTCCAAAACTTCGAAGTTTGTTGGTGGAGTGGGAGTATAATACATTGTGAAAGAGACCAGTCCAAGGCTTTGGAACAATAGTCAAAAGCTTGTTAATGGAGGGGTTGGCAGGAGTTTAATACGTTGTGAAAGGGATTAGTCGAGGTCTACAAATGGTCAAATGTTTTGTTGATGGCGGACTTGGCGGGAGTTTAATACGTTGTGAAAGAGATTAGTCGAGGTCTACAAATGGTCAAATGTTTTGTTGATGGAGGAGTTGGCGGGAGTTTAGTACGTTGTAAAAGAGATTACTCGAGGCCGAACGAACAATGGTCAAACGTTCGTTGAACGAGAAGTTGGCGGGAGTTTAATACGTTGCAGAAGAGATTAGTCCAAGGAAAGAACACCAATGGTCAGAAGACGAGTCGAATCGAAAGAGGAGCCGAGAAGCAGTATAATATGCCGCGAAAGAGATTATTAGAGATGGCAGGGACTAGAATAGCAATAATAAGGAGTCGGGTGTCGGAGGCGAGGCATTGACGGGGAACAAGTTGTCGAAGATACAAGTCAAAGTCGATGAGGGGAGGAATCCAAAGCGACAACTAAGCTAAGAAAATAAAAAGTTGACTGAACTGGGGAAAGAGACTGGGTATCCAATGCTGGTCGGGGCGGCGAAGTCAAGTCAAGTCAAGGAATATGGAGGGTAAAAGCGAGGAGGAGGCGAGATCTGGGCCGTTGGCGGTAAGATCTGGACCGTAGGAATCCACATCTGGGTTTTCCTTTAACAAACGGTCATGAATAACGGCTATATTTTCCCAGTCCCATGACACAGGCCGTTCCTCTCAAGTATCCGTTCCACGCCCAAAAATCTGCTCACAAATTCTTTGATTCTGTCAGCAAATCCGGCTCGACAATGCCATCCCTGTAAATTGTTCGTCCGAATTGTCCTTCCTGCGCCAATTTGTTGACAATGATCTGCTTTATCAGTCCATTTCTGTCCGGATTCTTAATCCTTGAGGCAAATAAAAGGAATGAATTGGAGGTATGAAGCATCCAATAGCTCCGGCGAACAGAACCCCTTTAAAATCTGAGCTGGGTTTTTCATTTGCGATTCATAGCTCCGGCAATGAATTTGGGCTTGATTTACATGCCTACAGAAATGTGTTGTATAAAATTTCCGGTTTCTGAATGCGAAGCAAGGAATGATCCGGCTGATTCTGCACCAGATTACTTGCAATGGAGCATGAGCTCCGATATGCATTACAGTTGCATTGCATAACAATTTTTTTCAATCCAATCCATATCCACATCCATGCTTCGAAAAATCCATGATTTGTAAATATTTTAGATCGGTTCGGTGCTGCAGCGGCGAAGAATGATAGCAGGATGCACATCATTCATGGTGCCGGGACATGGGCATGGAATTGGGAATCCAGGATCTAGCAATAACTCAATAGATCAATGGGGAATAGGGTACTATCAATCACAAATCCAGTGGCCAATTATGGCAGATTATGATATGTTTCATTCGCAGGGTTATATTTCGCCCAGAACATGGTGCAGCTTGAAAGAAGAACAGGGTCTAGGTTTGTTAGAAGAAGAATCGGCTCTTCCGCCTGTAAATGCAAATGCAAATTTTGGCGCAGATCCGGCAGTGAAGCAGGAAAATATTTCTGAATCCGAGGCCGGAACTGGGGAATTTTTTTCAATCAATGCAGCAGCAGATTGATCAAGAAAGCTTGCAGCACAGCAGCAAAGGAAGCAATTTGAGGCAAGATCAATCTGTTTCTCCACCGGAAAGGGCATCCTGTAGCAGCAAAACCATCCCCAATTCATGGATTTTGCGCTCCTGCGCAAATTCCAACAACGAGCAACAGCGGCAGCATAGTTTTAACTCCATTTCCGGCAGCGAATCAACCGATTGAAAATTCGAGGGGCGTCGGATTCGCCCATCAATCCGATCAATCCAGGCAGTTCGGAGAAATCCAGCTCTGATTTCTACCACAGCGAAGAACAGAGTGGATCATTCGGAGATAGCAGAGGATCGAAAAAGAATTAGCTTAGAAACAGGGGATTTAGGGCTAGAAACAGGGGATCTGACCTCTGAATCAAAGGAACAGGGCTAGAAACAGGATTAGAGCTTATAAATCTGCTACTTGCATGCATGGAAGCAGTATCTACAAAGAGTTTAAGTCTGGTAAATCCTCTGTTGGCCCAATTGGGAATTAGCATCTCGAAAGGTACCCCTTTGCAAAGAGTTGCAGCGTATTTTACAGAGGCTCTTGCCTGCAGAGCTGCAAGAACATGGCCGCAGATTTATCAGCCATTGCCGGTAGATTTAGAGGTTTTCTGGGACGACGAGGATCTGGCAGCATTTCATATCCTAAATCATGTAACTCCCTACATCAAATTCTGCCATTTTACTGCAAATCAAGCTATTCTTCAAGCTTTCCAGGGCCACAAACGAATTCATGTCATAGATTTTGGGATCAAACAGGGTCTCCAATGGCCTGCTTTGTTTCAGAGCTTAGCTTCCAGGCCGGAAGGGCCGCCGGATCACATCAGAATTACTGGTGTGGGAGAATTCAAGGAAGATTTGCAGGAGACAGGGGATAGATTGGCAGAATTTGCTGCAAATTTGAATCTGGAATTCGAATTTCATCCTGTAATTGATAAGCTTGAGGACGTCAGGCTATGGATGCTGCATGTGAAGGAAAACGAAGCTGTGGCAGTTAATTGCCCAATGCAAATGCACAGAGTTTTGGCTATGGCTGCCGGAGTTAGGGATTTTTTGGATCTGGTAAAGAGCTGCAAGCCCAAGGTTGTGGCTATGGCGGAACAGGAAGGAGCCCACAATGGGCGATTGTTCGAGCATCGATTCTTAGAAGCTTTGCAGTATTATTGCGCAGTTTTTGACTCCATGGATTGGAGCTTGCCGCCGGAAAGCCCTGCCAGATTAAAATTGGAGCAATTTTTTGCTCGAGAAATCAGAAACATTGTTGTCTGCGAAGGCCCCGAACGGATTGAGAGGCACGAAAGATTTGAAATTTGGTCGCAGATCTTAGATGCAGCTGGATTTCGCAATTTGGGCCTGGATTTAACAGCGTTTAATCAGGCTAAATTGCTTCTGGAGATGTATTCTTGCAAGAATTACAGCATCAGAGAATCAGATGGGTCCATTTCTCTTGTCTGGCTAGATCGCCCCCTTCTTACCGCTTCTGCTTGGGCTCCCAAATGATCCAAATTTTCGATTTGGGCTTGATTCTGCTGCTTCATCCGACCGATTCCTCCATCGAAAATCTACAATTTGGGTTTGATTCTGCTGCTTGATCCGTTCAATTTCCTGCATTTCTGCAGCTCGATGCTTCAAATCTCGAATTTGGGCTGCTTAATCCCATCAATTCCTCTCGTTTTTGCAGCTCGATGCTTCAAATCTCTGATTTTTCCGCTGTGCCTTATTCGATCCTTTTCAAATGATCTGATTTCTGAAATCGGATTTTTTTCCTACAGGCCTGCAAAGTTTCCACACAGATCAGCAGATTTTCCAGCATAATGCTTCTCATTCTGATCGAATTTGACCATTCTTTATCCCTGCTGATACCTGATCATTCTTTATTCTTTTCTGCATTGCTAAATCTCGTTGCATCTTTGCGACGAGTTAGGTTGCAGACCATCTTACTTTGAATTTTTCTTGGAACTCAGGCAGATTTAACACCTGAGGATAGAGGACGTTATTATAAAAGAAACTAATCATTCTTTATTCTTTGTAACAACTTGAGCTTGATGCTCTTGCCTGTGATGTCAAAATTTTTGGGATGTTTAATACATGAAGGAGCTAACAATTCACACTCCTTATGTGTATATGTGTGTGCAACTTCTTTTATTATTTGCAAATAATGTACGATTACTTTTATATACAAAATTTCTTTTGCAGTGGCCAACATTTCTCTTTAGTGTCTTACCCATGGTTTGAATTGTATCTCTTTAGAACAGTGCAAAAGACATCTTTAAAACACACGAGATTTCAACTGTATTGTGTTTTGATGACATTTTGGAGCAAGTTATTTTGAAGATTTTCTTAAGATTCCTTTAGATTCCTTTAATGTTCTTTAAAAATATCCTCAAGACCTTTGTTAGTCCTTAAGGCCTTTATCAATATTCCCCCGGATTCTCTTAAATTGTCTCGAGATTCTCGCGGTCATCTTCGCTTCTCCAAGACCCAGTTGGATTCCATCAAATATTCACTTAAATTCTCTGAAATTCCCTTAAGTACGATAACCATTTTCTATTTGTTATTTCTTCATTATCACAACATATATAAGTCACCTTGATTTTTTGTTTGATGTATTATTTCCGTTCCAAGAAAAAATTTGAGGGCAACACGTGTCCTCACAAAATAGAAAAAAAAATAAAAAACTAAAAGAATTGACTGTGACGTCATGATCCGATCTGAGTTTGGATTTCGGATCGATTTTGAAGGATCTTGGAGCGCCTGAGATTTGCAAAACAATTTGGCCATTTCAATCAAATCAATGCTTACTCATCCCAAGTCCTTCACGGACGGGCCACGGCCTTCTAGCAGATTAAGCATTTGATCCTCTGCTTCATCTTTGCTGCTCCATCAAAAGCCTAAGCAAATCTCATGCTCCCTCCCTTCGGGATTCAAATTCCTCTTTGACATGTTTCTGTAATTCTGATGGCTACCTGAGTTGTTCATCCCATCTGATGTTATTCATAGTAATGACAATTTGCGTGACGATGGAGCTTGGATTTAATTCGCGTCACCAATTGGAAGAAGAACCCAAATTAGGGGAGCTTATTAGAAGGCTTGGGGATGGCTATGAAAATGATGAGAATGCCCATTATTCTTCTATGCATGAGGATGCATTTTGTGTTAGGGAGAGCAATGCACTAGGTCGAATTGGCACCTCAAGGTAGCCGCACGCACGGGCGGATAATTGTAAAAAAAGCGAGCTTCTCTTTCCTGAGATTAGTCAGAATGGCTCAATGACTACTTCCCTCAGATTAATGCACATCCTAGACGATCCCTTTGCTGTTGAGATGGTCGGGCCAGGGAATAATACAGAGAAGAGAAAGAGCTTCTCGATTGGGCATTCCTGCATTGCGGGAGCTCAGATTTCCCATTCTGTCATTTTGGAACAGAAGGATTTTGGAATAGAAGGATTTTGGAACAGAAGGTGTGATTGCCGTTTGAACATCTGCCTACACCAAGATTCCTTTTTTTTGCAGAAGCATACCTTACTTAGGAACAAACATACATATTTAATAATTAGTTAGCCCATGAAAATAACAATACAATCACACTCTACACGAAACATAATTTTTCGAGTTTACTTCTAAAAATTGTAACCCCTCATACATGTTCTCTATGCAATCACAAGCTATATGCTTAGGGGATATTTATATGCTTCGAGGATTAAACATCAGCAGGTTGCTTCACTCGGTGAGTCTATGCTTATCCGCTGAGATTTTATTCCTGTCTTTGCACTTATACTTGGATTTGATTCTTTGATTAAATAAAGTCTGACGTCCTTCAACAAGAAAAAAAAATATATCACTAATGCGACATTCAAATGACATTTGTTTATTATTGCCCTCACGCAACTTTTTTTTAGAATCTTTTTAGAATCTTTTTGTTGAATACTTGCTTTATGATCAAGTTGAAGGTTGCACATCTTCAAGGTTGAAGTTGTTAGGATTCAAAAATGTTACCGTTCACATTTTTAAAGCAGCAATGAAAAGATGCATAACCAAACTGATGAAGAGTGGCTTCAACAAATGGGCGATGGCTTTGAACTACTGGATGTTGATGCACATTAAGTGCTCTACATGAAATCTAACACACCGACAATTGTACAACCAAAAATAAAAGTTTGTAACATTAGAGTGCAGAACTTCCATTGATTCTAAATTGCATGGTAATTAAGCTTATCCCTCACCTATGTTAAAAGCTGCCCACACATTCACATGTATCCGCTTGATTTGGCCCTATATACTGAATGCTCCATGGTTGGCTCTAGAAACATACCTACATGGTTGACTTGGTTGGCTTGAGAACATTCACAAAAAATTATGTCTCTTTGAATGAAATCATACAAAGGACTATACATGGCGAAGAACCATATAGCTTTTAAATTCGTCTAATTCTATTCCATTCTTATGCCAAAAAAAGATTGAATAAATCATTGGTCCTGACGAGTTCTGGCAACTCCGGTAAGCTATTGTTATGTTATCACCATCTATGTTGATTCATCTAGAAAGACAACTAGACTGCAATTACAAAAGAAGCCCTAAACTATGAGCCCTTGCTGTTGATAGAACATGCCATCTTCATTTTGGACATCCTCTAAAGCTAGACAACTCTTGCACATTTCAAACACATACTATGCCTTTCTATGTCTCATTTTAAGTTGCAAGCAATTAGTTCCTCAGTAAAAAAAACAGACTCTTCTTACTTCTATGCTAATTAAATTCTCATTCCAATGTCCACTCTAACTTCATCAAATAGTTGCAACAAACAAAGAATGTAGAGGGTAATGTTGCTAATCCACCTATTCCCCAAGGCTGCATTTTCGCTAGTTGTTTTTTTTTAGCACACCAGTCCAACCAAGCCTACAGCTTTTCTTGCAATTCTAGCCTATCCATGTAGCATGTCCAGCTCATCAAAAATTGACTTGGCATTAAACTTTACCATAAGATCATTTTTTTAAGATCTACGGTTAGCGAAATTTAAAAATTGGCTAAAAATAGGCACGACGTAATAACTCATTGCACAGATCCATTCTTTCTTTCAGTGCCGGTGCCGCTACAAGAAGTTCGTTCGGTTCTTCGATCTGCTAATTTCTGCTTCATTTGTGCCGCTTTTTGTTTGGTTTGAGGCTATTCTAGCTTCATCGGCTTAAGTTACATCACACCATTTTGTTTAGGGTCAGAGTCGTCATCTATAGAGCAGAATTTCTTCAGGCTGGCTCTTCTACTGTTCGTCTAGATTTTGGTGCTAGATATTCCTTCACAGATGTAATACATTTCTTTAGAGTTTTGCAACCATTTACTGGGCCTATGATTTTTTTTTTTTATTTAGTGTTAGGATCGATTTCCAGAATCTTCAACGGTTGCTAAGGTTTGGCCGAAGCTGGATAATGCAACATGACGAAGACATCTATATACTTTTCAAACGTTTTTTTGTCTGGCAGCATGATTGTTCTTAGGGCAATAGATATAGTTTTTCCTCGTTTCCCTTAAATCAGTTGCGTTCTTTCTTGTTTGATTTGCCAGAACAGATGTGGTTTTTTCTTGCTTCAATATTGTGTTGTGATATTTCTTTTATGATCCCACTTAAGTGACTTCAAACCCTTTTTTCTATTTCAATAGAAGCTCTAGCCCAAAAAATTTCTATAACAACGCGTATCATTTGCCGATTCTTCTTGGCATTTTAACGTTGCATTATAGAAACATTGATGCAATATTTCTTGCTTCATATTTTTTGCAAAAACATCAAAACAACTTCTTGGCTTCCAGATTCTTCTATCCTTATTTCGGTTCTTTCGTCTTGTACTAAGGTTTGTGACTAGCAAAACAGTACTCTGTAGCTATGCAATCTTCCATTATAAGTTGGACTCCTTTTCTGTCTGCTGGGTTGTTGTCATCTACTTTTTGCTAATATTGTCCTGGCCATTTGCGATTGTGTGATTATCCTCCTAGTCGTTTGCAACACTTTGATTTCCTTCTTTTCTTACCATGTGGTACAGGTCCTGGTTTATATTACAGAGATTAAATTCCTCATATTAAAACCCTCAATTGCCTATTCTCTGACGTATGATTGGTAGTCTTGTCCCTACTATTAGCAGTTTGCATTGAATCTTCGAACTCATAGTTGTAGCATTTTCAATTTTGTTGTATTGTGCATAATTCACTAGCTTATATCGTACATGATGGACCCGCCTACAAGCTACAAGGGTTCTATGAACCTGCTTAAGTCCATCAAGGCTTGCTGTGGTCTACACCATTCTGCCGAAATAGGCTTCCGGATTGAACTTATTGCTAGGCCTTTGTGCTGCAAATAAGTATGTAGTTCTTCCAGCTTTCTATCTTGTGCATTAGACACAAATTTTGATGCCAAATTATGCTACTCCAGATAAGCTCTCTAGTTGCTTTATTTCCTTTCTATTACAATAAGTTTTAGTAAGTTAACATTCCATTGTATGTTCCCAGTTCTTGTTACCTCTACTATGGGCTTCTGAAGACATTAATTTGTGATCTTTTTGTTGTTTATTTGGGGTTGCAGTATCACTCTATGTTAGTATTCTTCAATTGTGTCTTGCTGTATTTCTTTTAATTTTTGCAGCTCAACTGACCTAGAAAAAGGGAGAAAATTATTGTACAAGTGTAAAAACATCAATGAGCTTGTTTTTTTTTTCTCTTAAAATGTGATCATGGATATTCTGGAACAGCTTGGAGGTTCTATTGCAACAGGTAAGACTGCGGCAAGAAATTGTAATATTTCTATTTTTGATCCTTTTGGTCTAACATCATATTCTAATTCTAAAGTCAAATTGCAGGCTTTAGAATGCAAGTCTATTTATCCTGGAATTAATAGATCTGGATCAACTTTCTTAAATCCCTACCGGAACCAATGGGGTACAGAACGAAGGTGTTACAATCATATTCAATATAAATACCTTTATAACATTGCTCTTTTAGCCATCGTCAGCCATGACAATTGCAATAAATCTAATAGAACCCAGCACCAAATCTAGATTCTAAGAAGCCAAAACTTGAAAAGGAAAGAAAGGGAAAAAACTAACTAGCTTCCTTACATGTGCTTGTTTCTGTTCCTTGTCATTTGTTTGTCAACAAGATGAACCATGATATAGCTTCTACAAATAAGAAAATCCAACATGCTCATGTTTCCAAGACCACATTCTTAGAATAAAAAAGGAAGGAAACATTACAAGGCAGCAAGGGAATTGCTGTGCTTGGACTTGTGCAATCCCTTTTTCTTTGTTCTTTAAAAACTAAGAAGCATATATTCCCAAGGAAACGTTCGGTCCACTATCTTCAAAAGCCAACTAAGTATCTATATAAATAGTGACATTAATTCCAAATTCATACATGCGCTCGAGAATCACAAAGAGCTACATGCAACTATTGCTAGATGAGAAAAAACTTGCTTACTTTGTTTTGCTTGCCCTTGTGCTAGTTTTTAGCTTGATTTTGCTCGACCACAACACCTGGCGTCCTTTTTTCCAAGTTTTTTTTAACACAAATGGTGTAGTATACGAAATACGAAAAAAGAAGGAGGGCGAAATTTCGCTCATATTCACCTCATTTTTTCTCAGCGAAATGTTGGCGCTCTGCTCCCCTTGATAAGCGGTGCCGCCAGTGGAGATCAGAAGAATCAGAGTGTGATTCATTCAGTGCAGGGGAAGAAGCATCGCCTTCTTGAGCAAAAAATATGGCAAGAACTGTTTTTGGCTATGTCTTGAGTAAATTTAAGGATTTGCAGATCGATTTGAAGAGAAAGAAGGCCGATTTGAAGAGAACAAACTGCAGAAGATTAGAAACAGAAGGCACAACAGGTCCTGGAGGGCAAATTTCGCCCTCCCTCTTTTTTTGTCGGAGAATTCGAAGGAGCTATAAAATTTCGTATGAAATTTTGAGGTGACCTGGCGGCGCCACTGGCGGCTTCGCCGCCCGTGATCTGCCAGGTCACCTCAAAATTCATAACGAATCTTCGAATTACTCCTTCCAAAAATGGGCCAGTCGTTTGAGAGGCTGGAAATTGGGGGTTAACGTTTGTGGCATGGAACGTGGCAGCGGAAAACATATAAGTAAAACCCATTTAAAGCTTTGAGGCTATGGTGGACAACTGTGAACATGAACGCGATCTTGCAAACAACTCCTCTGCTGAAACCGCCCGACCTCACCCAATGCAGTGACGAACAGGCCAGGTACGACGCTTACACAAGAGCATTTTTGTCTTGTAATTCTAGTCAGAGATTTGACAATGAGAACAATCAAGCACTTGGCATTAAGAGGGAGCTAGCTGTTCCTATTTCCTTCAGAGATGCACACTTCATTTTGCAAGACTGTAGTGAAAGGAAAGACCTTGAGGGTGGCCGGCAAGTCAAGAAGCTTATATTGCAAGGTGGGCTTGATTCGATTACCATCTTGAGTGACTATTTAATTCGTCTTTTTGCGCATTGTGGGTCTTTGATTGAAGCAAATGGAAATTTCAATAATGTTTTAGAACCTAGTATTTACACATGGAGCGCGATAATATCTGCTCTTGCTAATCTTCAGCAAGCTGAGACTGCCCTGGACTTGTTTCATAAAATTCTATTATCTGACGTGAACCATAGCAAAATTAAGTTTGTGTACCTTGCTGTTCTAAAGGCATGTACAGAGTTGTCGGATCTTTATCAGGGAAGGTTAATGCATGAGCATATAATCAAGAGTGGGCTTCAGTCTGATATTTTCGTTGGAACTACCCTTGTTGACATGTATGCAAAATGTGGAAGCTTGGCAAGTGCATGTGAAATTTTTGATAATTTACCAGGTCCAAATGTAGTATCATGGAATTCCATTATTGCTGCATATGCACAGAATGAGGAAGATCATCTTGCCATAAGATATTATAGGAGAATGCAAGGTTATGGCACAAAACCAAATAAAGTGACATATTTAGCTGTCCTAAAAGCATGTGGTAACATTGCAGACTTGGAACAGGGCAGGTCTATCCATCACCAGATAATTGAAGGTGGACTCCAACATGATGTATTCGTTGGGAGTGCACTTGTTGATATGTATGCCCAATGTGGAAGCCTTGTGGAGGCAAGCAAAGTTTTTGAGAAATTGCCAAATCGAGATGTTATAGCATGGAGTTCAATGATTGCTGGGTATGCCCAACATGGCGAAGGTTTTCTTGCCATAAAGTGTTTTCAAGCAATGCAGCATGATGGTATAACGCCAGACAAGTATACATTTTCAAGCATCTTAAATGCATGTGGCAGCAGTGGAGCCGTAAAGCAGGGCAAGTGTATCCATGAGCAGGTCATTGGAAGTGGCCTCGAACTTGATGTCTTTGTAGGAAGTGCCCTCATTGATATGTATGCTAAATGTGGAAGCCTGGAAGAGGCATGCAAAACATTTGATAAAATGCCAAATAAGAATGCAATATCCTGGGGTGCTATGATTTCTGGATATGTCCATCATGACGAAGGTTATTCAGCCCTAGAATGCCATGATACCATGCAGAACGAAGATATAAGGCCCGAGCAAGTCACATTTTTAGGCACCTTGGGAGCATGTAGCATTCTTGGAATCATAGAACAAGGAAGACGCATTCATGAGCAGATCATTGGAAGTAGGCTCCAGTCAGATCTGTTTATAGGAAATGCACTTCTGGACATGTATGCAAAGTGCGGGAGCTTGAAAGAGGCTCGTAGAGTCTTTGACATGCAACCAAAGCGAGACATCGTGTCATGGAATACAATGATGGCAGGATATTCTGAACTTGGACATATATCATTTGCTGCTCAATGCTTAGAGAGCATGCAAAATAGGGGCATACAACCAGATGAAGTGTCATTCATTGCTATCCTTAGTGCATGCTGTCGTGCAGGTCTAGTTGATGAAGGACGCGGATATTTTAAAATGATGCGAGAATGCCATGGCATATTACCAAATCTTTTTCATTACAATTGTGTTGTCGATCTGCTGAGCCATGGTGGTTGCTTGAAAGAAGCAGAACTGTTGCTGCGTACAATCAATCAACCCAATATTTATGGCTGGGTTTCACTTTTGACTGCCTGCAAACGGCACAGTAATATGGAACTTGGAGCATGCTGTTTTGATGAAATTACACGAATAGATTCCTGTTTTGCTACAGGAGGATTTGCGCTAATGTCTAATTTCTGCATCCTACAAAAAATGTCTAAGAATGATCACCAGTTGGTGGTGAGGCAAGGAAAAGGGCCCAGATATAACAAAAAACCATCTGGAACGAAAGGTGGAAGGCAATCCAAGTCACGGAAGACCTCCCAGGCAACCAAGCAATTTCCAGTGGGTATAATATAGGAGCCAATGCAGATGGTAGAAAGAGGAATTTACTATGTTATGGAGATACTGGCAATTGGAAAGACTGACACACTTGTGATCATGACAACACATTATTCACATTATGTAGTCCATGACAGCAACATTGACAAGGTTTCTGTATTTTATACCTATTCTGATTTCCAAATTGTGCAGGTCATTTGAAGAATAAATTAACTTAGATTATGGTGGATATATTATCTGTATGTTGCTAGTCAGGACCCCTGCAATTGCAATACCAGAGTTGCTATAATGCAGATTGACTAAGGCTGAATGAGATTATACAAGAGTTTACTATATCGATAGTACTAAGCCTCACGCGAAGCGCTTGAGCAAATTTTCAATAGAAGGGCCAACCTTGAATGCTTTGATGAAATGCACATTTTGCACACTATACATCGTTTTGATAGACGAATGTCCAGAATGTCCAGATAACGTGGTTAATCATCCATGAAGAAAACAAGAGAGGCATTTCTACAAAAAGGGCAGTAAGCATTAAGGAATACACAAACTTGGGATGTTTGAAAATGCACATGAATGCAAAAACTAGATACATGGTCATGCCAATCATTATGGAGGAGCCAGTGCCAATAATGGATGAGGGGATGAGAATAGATCCTTGGTGGATTAAAAAGACATGGCTTGGGAGCAAGGATCATCATCGCTCACTTCCCAAAGATTGGCTCTGAGTTAGCCTCATCTCTCAGGGGAGGAATTAGCCGGCGGAGCTCCAGGGACTTATTTCGTGTTTACTTCTCATGTAGAAGTACCTGTTGAGGAATAGTAGCGGAGGTTGTAGAAGAAAATGTTGTAGTACTTATTGAGGAAGATGTATCTGTTGATGATGAAGGTGTCCTTCCTGACGAGGATAACTTGGACGATGATGATGAGCCGATAGCACCAAAGAAGCAAATCGCCACATCTCTTAACATGCTGGAATATTGATGAGAAGGCTGCAAAGAGAAAGTCTAAAAGCAGTTTGATTCGTTTGCTTGTGATGCAGAATGAGTTGTTGCAAAAGATTGACGAGACCACAGATACTGGAGCTACAGTTGAGGAAAAGCTTAAGGATCCAAAAGTTGGAGTGCCAGAGGTGCATCTTTACTCGGATGGATGGCCAAGATGGGGAATTTCTTATCTGAGCACGAGTATTTTGAGAAGAGAAAACTTTATTGGGCGAGGGCTTAATTGAAAGGGGATATTATGGTGGCAACGGAAGGTGGATGCAGCTAATGCAACAAATAAGCCCATTAACACTTGGGCTAGAATGAAGAAGCTGATGAGTGATGAGGTCTGAGTTTATGCCAGGCAATTATAAGGATTTTGTCCAGAAGCAGCAGTGGCAAACTATGGAGTAGCGTGCTGCGAGTCATTGGATGATTTTACAAACAGTTTAACGCTTTATTATATCAAATGACAGGATTATCTAAAAGGGAGATAAAGACCCATTTCATTGGTGCTCTCAAGTATCAGAACTCGCAAGTTCTGAAGTTATGTCGACTTTGGACATCCAACATGCTCGTACTCTGCAGCATTGGATATAGAGAAGGATGATGTTGCTCGAAGTGCACCAAGGCAAAGGCAGCAACAATAAAGGCTAAGGTTTCCACACAAATGAGAGCAAACAATGTGGACATGGTTCATGAGCAAGACCGTTCAAGAAAATTTGTGTTTGATCGATTGGGTAAGCGCAATGCACTATTACCTTTGAAGCTGATGCATGTTACCAATGTGGCCATCAAGGTCATTATGCTTGTGATTGTTGAGTTGGTAAGCGAGGGAGAACTATAGCCATGGTAGTGACCATGGTGGACGTGATGATAAGGAAAAGGTCAATGTTGGCATAACGGAGATTCCAAGGGGCGCAGTTCTAATAACCTATTGTTGTTTGATGGACTTATTGCACAAACTCATATAATTGTGTACTTGGACAATGGTGCTTCCCATGATCTCATTTCGACAGATCTTGTTCGATGTTTAAGATTACCTACTGTATATTTTCCAATTTGTACAGTAGAAGTCATATGTACTGGCATATACTAAAATGTTTGGTTCTTGTTCAACAAAAGTGTCACAAAAGAAATTTGCAAGTTGGTATATCACAACTCATGATCTTTTGGTTGTCCCAAATTTGAAGAAAGTGGACATTGTACTTGGAATTCCATGGTTGAGACAAGTTGATCCCGGGTTTAACTACAAGACTTTAAAGGTCACTGTTAATAGAGTAACCTTTAAAGATATTCAATCTCCAAATCCTGCTATCATGATTAGTCATGCCCCATTTAAAGAGATGTGCGGCATGAGCCCCCAGGAGTTTATCATGTGTATATTTTTCCTCATGAGCAAGATATCACTGTTATACTAATGAATTGGATCGTGCTCGTTTCAATTTCTTAATAAGTATGAGACCTTATTTAAGGATGATGTTATGGAGATACCGCCAAATAGAGCAGAAAATCATCGCATTGATTTGATTCTAGGAATGAAACACCCCTATCCAGAAGTTACGAGGCCATTTTGCCCAATAGTAAAACATTCTTAAAGAATGTCACCAGTTATGTTTGATGACGTTTTAATAGATCGTGGTTTGATCCGAGAAAGTAGTTGTTCTAGTGGTTTCCAGAAAAGATGGTTCTTTTTGTTTATTGGTTGCAGGACTTACAATAAAGAGTAAATACCCCATTTCCTGAGCGGATGACTTGTTGGATCAGTTGAAGGGTGCCATCATCTTTAGTAAGATAGATTGAAAGTCTAGTTATCATCAAGTTCGACCACACATTTCTAAAACATTATGAATTTTTAGTTATGCCTGTCGAGCTTACTAAGGCACCTACAACCGTTTGTTGTCGAGCTTACTAATGCACCAACAACCGTTTGTCGCACGACTGAGGCAAAGCACATGGATCATTTGTGGCAGGTGTTGATGTAATGGAGTTTGAATTTGAAACTGGACTTGAGATTGATTCACAGCTTCAACAAATGGCTACACAGAATAGTGCAAGATAATTTGAATCAGAATTGGCTCACAATTAAATCTGTTGGATTCCTTCTTCGAGCAAATCCAAAATGCCTGCTCTCAGCTTTTTATTTAAAAAAAATCCCTGTACAATCCAATTTTAAAAGACCACGTGCAAATATATAACCAAAGTTACTTGTAAAATACGAACACATAATGTACAACATGATATGAATATCATCATCCCCTTTTCATATCATAGTCTATACCGCTTAACCATTTCTTTAACTACATCAATCTTTTTTTCTGGGAGAGCTTTTGTTAAAAGATCTGCGAGCTAGTTCTCTGTGCTAACATAGTTCAACTTGTATAAGATTTAGGTTCACAACATCCCTCATATAATGTATATGAATTTCAATATACTTAGACCTCATACAAGACCGAATTTTTGCACATAGCAATGCAACTAGAGTTATCAGAATTAAGAACAAGCGGATGATCTATGGCTATACCAAGTTATTCTAATAATCTTTTGCACCAAACCATTTCTTTTGCAGCCAAAGTAGCTGCCGCATATTCGGCCTCAGTTATAGATAAGGCAATAGAAGTTTGCTTCTTGCATTTCCATTGAGACGGGTGCTCCAGCAAGCATCATAACAAATCTAGGCGTTGACTTTCTGCAATCTAAATCACCTGCCCAGTCAGAATTACAAAACGTTTTTAATTTTAAATCTTTTGACTATAATAAAATACCAACATGCTTTGTTCCCTATAAGTATATGACAACCCTATTAGCTGCTACCCAATGATCTTTACCTGGATCTGGATTGTTTTTATATCTACTAAGCATATTAACAGCAAAAGCCACATCCGGCCTTGTAAAATTTGCCAAGTATATCAAGCAACCTACCAAAACACTATTGCATATTAAACGGGAGCAAATCATCAAAACGGAGCAGATTCATGGGCTAAATTGACATTTAAAAAAACGGGGATTGAGAGATAAAACTGTATTGTATTTTGCCCCAAAAAAAAGAGATTTTTTTGTGCGAAGAGAGAATTGACCATGTCAAAGTGATACGTTTTCAAACAACTAGAATTTTCTTGAAGTATATTTCTAAGAGAACTCTTGTTTTAAGAGAACATTATTTGTAACCAAAAATAGAAGTGAATTAATATTTGAAATTGTAGTATTTCTAAAAATTGAATATAAAATCTTCATAATCACATGCAAAATTTACAGTTTTTTCCTAAGACTTAATTGCGTGCAAAAGTGTGAGGAGTGATGAAATAAGGATCCCGCACATCATCGTGCTCGTTTATACCATCATCATCACCTTCACTTCTTTCACTGTCACTCGAGGAAGTGCTTGAGTTATCTTCCTCGTCACTATCAACAGAGGGTGAAGCATTGCCATCACCACTCCCTTCTTCATTTTCCTCCTCGTAATTACAAGCCTTCTTAAGCAAGTTGATCGTTCTCTGTCGTAGATGATTGTCAGATTTCAATTTGAAATCATAGCACGGTATACTAACTTTTTGTAAGTTTAGCTCATTCCTGCAACCCACTTTCTTGGCTTTCTTTTCCTTTCCTTGACTTTCTATTTCTAACTCATACCTTCCTTCAAAAGCATGAACGTGTAGCAAGCCAGTGAATTTTGAGTTTAGTCACTAATCCTTCTTCTTTGATGGTGTCAATTATCTTTGCTATCCAGAAAGGTCAACTTTTGTCATCCTCCTCAGTCAGTAGAGCAATCAACATGTCTTTTTCTGTGATATTGCCCGGAGGCTCATTCTTGCGTCTTGGTCCGAGATACATGACTCAGTCCTCTTCTTCCTCTTCCGAAAGTGCTACTGTAGCATTGCTTCAACTTGCTTGGTTCTGGGGTTGATTGAAGGTATTAGGCCACTCAAAAGGTTCTTGCAACTGCCGTAGACTCAAATTTTGAATCACGATCTTTTGTTCAAAAAAAAAATCTCTCCACCACATGTAGTCTTCTTATGTGAAGTGCTTAAAGCCTAAGGCAATTCCCTTTTCAATGGCCTTTAGAGATATCACTAGGGTGCTTTTCTTTTGATTTGACTCCTTTGGATTTTTTAGAGGACGTTGCTCTGTACGTTCCACCAAGGTAGTGTTTGGAACATGTTTGAGGAAGCGCAACCCCTCTGATGGACTCCAGTCTTTAGTTGTGGTATACTGCCTTGCAAAATACTTTCTCCATTCTTCAAGGAAAACTTGATGTGATGTTAAAAGTAAGATTGTTCAACTTATTCACAGCTTGCTCTCCACTAGTACATCGGGAGAAAAATAAATTCTGTAAAGTCAAAACTACTGGTAGAGGAGTGTAAAAGTCTTCAATGATTCGAATTAAACTTGGAAGGCAGAAAGTCTTCTTTCTTCGAAGACACACAGAGAATCTGCTGGACATCTGGTCAATTTGATCATGAGTGTGGCCTACAAGTAAAAACACAAGCTTCACTTTCCTGAAGATTCCTAGCTCCACTAACATGGCACAATAAGCAAAGAGTGTTTGATTCTTGTTCTTTTTGGTAGTGTCAAGTTGCAGGTTGAGCACTGGTGCTAATTGTTCTTACTTACATAGCACCTTGTTAAGAATTGTAATTGTGAGATTTGGGTCACCATGCAAGTTAGGATATGTTAAGAAGACCTTGCACTTTAAACTTCCTTTGAAGACCATTGTCCCTACAAGGTGAACCTTAACGAAACATCCCTCTGGTATATCTTTAGGAATATTCAGAAAGTGAGATAAAGATATCTTTTTTGGTCCATACCATCTATTATAACAGACGTGTATTGCAGTGGACATTCAAGCATTTTTTTCCTGTGCTTAGCAAGCTTTCTTCTCTCGGCTACTTGCTGTTCACAACGTCTAACAAGGTTCTGTTGCATAACATCTAAATTCACCCTTCCAAAGTCTAGTGAAGTGTGAGTAAGAGATGTGCTAGGACTGAGCACACGTCCTTATATTCTTGGAAGACATCTTTTTTGGTGATGTTTTCTGTCAAATGATACATGTTACTGTTAGATAACTTTTCACATGTCTTTCTAAATTAATTAAAGTGTCCGGCCATAGGTGAATCATGGCAAGCCTGGAGAACCCGAAGCCTAGAAGCACCATCTGGCACATACAGAAGCCCATCACGGAACAAAAGTCCATCTCGAACCTCAAAACGATCATAGTCTGATCGCATTTGCTGAGAAGATGATGCAGAGCCGAGGTGTGAGAATATATCTTGAGCCAATAGATCGGAGGGCAGAGATGCTCGAACAGACTCCAACAAGGCTGTATCATGAGGCCTCTCGAACAAAGTGAGGGTCATAAGCTGGAACCGATCAAGCCCTAGAATAACCTGTGATTGCCGATCAAATGCAGGATCACCTACCTTGGGCTCAAGGTAGGAATATCGAGACAAGGCATCAGGCTCCCCTAGGAGGGATCCAGGACGGTACTTGATCACGAAATCAATACGGGATCCTGTCACATAAGTTGTCGAAGCAGATGCTTCTGATTTTGCTCTTGGTGGGATCCTGTCACACGAAGGGAATGACCATGGATTGCATCCAATCGCCTATCATTCACAAGTTTGGAAAAGCACTTCAAAAAGGAATCTTTGAAAGATTCCCTAAAATTCCCCTAAAAAGTCCATTTTAAGGTTTTTTTTGTTGAGGTGTGACAATTTAGGTAATTTAGGTACCCTTTTTGAGGGGTTGATTGAACATAACTCTTATGCAAAAAATTTTAAATAGCAATTTTCATCCTCCTAATTTAGAACAAAAATAGTTACTTATATAAAGTGTAGCAAAAAAGGGGCAATAAGAAAAATAGCAAAAGGGTAGATTGACAAAGAAGTGATATATTCAAGGTTGTGAAAATTGTAGAAAATTATGAACAAAATTGTCAAAAATATAGGACATTTTGACAAACACTAATCACCTACACTTTTCGTTCTTTACATGTTCGGAAGTCATCGGACAAACTTACATTTTTGCGACAATATCGGGATGCATCTCATCCTCAGACTCATTTAATCCACGATCACTTGAGCCTTCATCCTCGACTTCACTCTCAAAGCTGGATGTACTTGAGCGATCTTCTTCCTCCTTTGTCTACAAGTGAGTCTTCATCATCATCTTTTTGGCCACCTTTCTAGGTTGTTTGTCTAATCCACATCCGAGCCTTATTAAAGTTTGAGTGACCATCGTAACTTGCATGTTGTTGGTGCTATGGTACCATCTGCGAGCATAGGAGGCATTGCGGTATAAATTTATCTGACATTGCGGTATAAATTTATACAACATTGTCTTGATATAAATTTATCACGGAGCTTAGGAGGCATTTGCGGTATAAATTTATCTGACATGAGCTCAAGGGTATAAATTTATCTGACATAAGCTCAAAGCGGTACAAATTTATACCACGTGAGTTCAACCGATACACAAAGAAAGAACTTCGAGTGGTATAAATTTAAACCTTTGTAAGCTTAAAAGCGGTATAAGTTTATACCATCACCCCATGAAAAGTCTTGGGGCGATATAAATTTATACGGAATTGTTTTTAGAATGAAGCCACGGTTTAAATTTATACTACAAGTTTCCTTTAAACTATTAGAATGGATTTATATTGTTGGTTATAACATGACAGGGGCCGCAGATATAACATGACAATGCATGGCTAAAACATGATGAAGCTTCTTATGTATAAATTTATCACGGTGGCTTGGAAAAATTTGCACGAGAGAAACTTTAGGGTTTTCATAATCGACCATCTGGGGAGTTTCTTGGTGCTTTCGAAGTGTTTGAAAATGGTTTGTTGGTTGGTTTTGTTGTTTTTAGGTTTTGTTTTGTGTAGAGGCTCTAAGCTTTAGATAAGTGGGAAGTTTTTTTTTAGGCTTCTTAGGTATTGGTAGAGCTTTTAAGTGGCTTCTTTCGTGGCTGAGGTTCTTCATGCCCGAGTTTCTTCGAATGTATTTCTTAGGGTGTGGCGGATGTAGAATCACTGTTGTGGAAGATCTGGCGCCAAATCACTGAAGCTGCTAGAATCTGAAGCTGTTTAGCGGATGTAGAATCACTGTTGTGGAAGATCTGAGCTGCCGGCTCGCATGATCTGAAGCTAATGAATCGAATCGAATGATTCTGAGAATGAGCGAAGGCGGTTTGTTCTTTTTTGTTGGCCTCAAGACAAGGTAATTTTATGTTCCCTTACACTAGTTCATGGAGCAAAGGCTGGCCCGTAAAGCTGTAGTGTTCCTTTTGTTGCCGGTTTTTGGGTAGATTACTCCATTTGAAGCTTGTTTCTTTACGCATATATCCTGCAGACGCAGATATTAGGTGCGGATCTTAGTTGCGATCATCACGCGGTATAAAATGAAGGTTGTTGGATGGATTAGAGACTAGAGGTTGGAAATGTGCGAGAAATTCAAGGATTTATCCGGTTGAAATTACTTGGTATTAGTTTAAAAATTGCTTGTGGAGACTCATTAAATTGGGTATGGAGTACTAGCGACTCGTTTTTTGTCTATCTTCTTGACTCTCCATTTCTGAATTTAACACTAAGTGCAGATTCTAGTTTATCCATTGTTAAATGTAGACTACTTTACTCTGTAAGATTTCAACATTATAGCAAGATTAAATTTTAGACCTTGCGGTTGAAAGATAAAGTGTCGGCCGTGATAGCCTTGAAGTTAGAACCCATAAACCCGGTTTGACCATCACATTTGGGATGTTTATATTTGGGATGTTTATTTTTCAATCTCATTTATGAAAGGAAAGCTTAAGTTTGCATCGGGGATATACTTGTCTTTGACAATGTTGTTGATATATTACAAAATTTGAATACCATTTTACATTTGAAATAGGTAGAAGCTAGTAGAGATGTGTAAATTCGGGGCTTCGGGTAATTTACTATGGCAGTTGCATGCATGAAAATCTCAAAGGTCCAGGTTAGACCTTTGATTGAGTTGCCACAAGATTTAAACTGTGTCAACCCAAAGATTAAGTGCATAGATATGTCATATATACATCCTGTGAAGCAGTAGAGGCACATAACATCTCGAGACGATTTTTTCGGGTTTGAGATAATTTTTTTTAGGATTGGGCTTGGCACTACATCTGTTTGCGTTCTTAGGCAAGGACGCAATGTAGTGTCTGTTGGTATAGATTGCGACAAAATAAGCTTTAGCAGAACCATAATAAGTTCTTGCGAGTCATTTTCAAACGGAACCATAATAAGTTCTTGCGAGTCATTTTCAAACGGAAAGGAAGAACTGGGTGCCAAGAACGATGTTAAAGATATCAAGGAAACGTTTACATAAATCCAACCTCCCATCAAGAAAGATCACAGGAAAACACAATGAAGAGGTTGAGTTTGTTGACTTGAGTTTCTTTGAAGTTGCCATTGAATCGAGGTATAAGTCAAAATCTCAAGGTGATGAGAGTTCTTTGGGATTTGGGTGGGCCACCACCGGTATAAATTTATACCGAAGCCGGGTTTCCATTTCAACTTGGGGTATAAATTTATACCATGTTTGACTATTTCTTAATCGGAGCTTCTCTGCAAATTGGTTATGGCATGCCCTATTATTTTAAGGACCTTGTACAAAAGGTGCTCTGTAACAACTTTTTGTAATACTATTTAATATGATTACTTAATTTGAATGCTTCCTTCTCTGTTAAAAATGTTAAAGAATTTATTTGCTGCTAAATGATGTGTTCTTGAGCAAGTACTTTAATCAATTCTTTTTAGTTGTGTGGCAACTTCTCCTTCTGTCTTCATATTGCTACCGTGAGAGTATTCATGCACATTTTGCAACATAGCCTACTTCAATTGCATGTATTTTGGCAATGGAAATTCTATGGCTGTCATGAAATGTTAGTTGTACCCCCCTAAATGGCCTTTTTTTTTTTTGGTCCTATGCTTTTAGATTATTTTTCTTCAAAAGTGCTATTTTCATGACGACTTTGCAAAAATCTTATCCAAGAAACTTGAATGCCTCTATTTTTTGGTCTTTTTAAAAGATTCCAACATTCTTGAGGGAATCTTTCAAACGCACTTCTTAAATAAGTGCGTTTCATTTTAAACCTTGTTATCATTGAAATCTAGAATATTTTCAGTCTGCTCGAGTGCTCAACCGTCGCCAGGCCCGATGGCATACTTAAGTAAGCAAGAACTGTCGCTGTGATAAAAGCATGCTTCAGAGTAACGAAAGTAGATTTCGCTTCCACACTCCATTCAAATAGCACGTCCTTAACCGTGAGGCATGTCAAAGGAAGAATCCCGAATGAAACACTGATAGAAATTGGAAAACCCAAGAAAACACTGAACATCACTAACAGATGAAGGTGTATGCCACTTCAGAACAGTGCAAACCTTTTTGGGATCCATAGAGACTCCATGTGGAGTGATATGATAGCCAAAGAACTCCACATTATCCTGCTCGAACTGACACTTCTCAAGTTTGGTATATAACCCATGCTCACGAAGCTTCTGAAGGACCTGTCGAACATGCCTCTCATGTTCTTCGAGAGGCTTAGAATAAATAAGAATATCAACCAAATAGATGATCACAAAAGGGTCTAACAATTATCGAAAGACATCATTGGCCAAATGCTAAAATACTGCTGGAGCATTGGTAAGTCCAAATGGCATAACTGTGTACTCAAAATGTCCATACCGTGTATGAAAAGCTGTATTCCACTCATCACCCTCCCGAATTCGAATAAGATTGTAGGCACCCTAAAGATCAATCTTCGTAAAATAATGCGTACCTTGGAGTTGCTCCAACAACTCTGGGACCAGAGGAAGCAGATATCGATTCGGCACTGTGATTTTATTGAGGCCATGATAATCAACGACCAGACGCAGTGAATCATCCTTCTTTTTGACAAAGAAGATAGGCGCTCCAGCAGGGGACTGAGAATATCAAATGAAACCAGTGGCTAGATTCTCTTCAATATAATCCTGCAAAACCTTCAACTCAGCAGGAGATAGACCATATATCAGACCATATGGTGGCATTGTCCCGTGCTGCACATCAATAGGACAATCATATGGACGATGATCTGGGAGTTTGCTAGCTTTGACTTTGTCAAAAATATCAGAGAAGTCGCCATATTTATCTGGGAGCATTGGAGCAGACTTCACTGGTGCCGAGCGAGCCGATGGGTGAACTTGGATTGAAAATACTGAACTTAGATCTTGCAGATATGAAACTGAGGGCGTGAAGAAGCCTCTACAGAAGTAGGAGCAGGAGCAGGAACAGAAACAGGAACAGGAACAGGAACATGAGCAACTAAAACAGGAACTGAAGCAACGACTGGAGCAAGAACTGAAGCAGGAGCAAAAGCAGGAACTGGAACTGGAGCAAGAGCAGAAGCAAGAGCAAGAGCAAGAGCAGAAACTAGAGCTGGAGTTGGGACATCATCGATAATATGGTCAGAATCTGGGTCATGAACTGGAGTAGAGGCAAGAGTCGAATCAAAATATGGAGCAAAAACAGGAACAAAAAGGACGGAATCAGGGGCCCACGATACTGCACGGATTGAAGTCGATGTTGGTGTAGAGACCTGAACTGCAGACGAACTGGAACTAGAGCTAGAACCAGTAAATCGAAGTGATCTAGTATGCCAATCAATCTGTGGGTTATGTAGCTCGAGCCAGGGCAGACCCAAGACTATTAGCGTGGGCTAGCAATGAGATTGAAGGAAATACTACAAGAAACTCCCTCGAACAAGACCTGAAGAGGCACAGTACATTCTGTGACTGCACCCGAGGAGATTTCCCGTCCATCAATCACTTCGATAGATCCGGGTTTCTCAACCTTGCTTCTAGGGATGGCGTGCTTACTGGCGAATGCACTATCTATAAAGCAAGCATTTGCACACAATCAAGTTGCGCCAATGCTTCCAATCTTCCAACCTCTGATTTCAATGATATAGAGATGAAGAATGTCTTGCTGACCTTATCCGATGGAATAAATATGTCAAGATGTGTAGAAGGAGTCTGAGAAAAGGCGACTAGCATACGGGGGACTCCTACTATTCAGACTGGCCCCTGAAGTTTTTCGACTGACTTGGGCGCTTCACAGGGCATCCACGAGCAATATGGCCAGCTCCTCTACAGTAGAGGCAAAGATTAGTCTCTCTCCAATGCTGCTTCTCAGCGGCAGATAAAGATCCTCGAACTGCCCGATCGATCTGCATAGGCTCAGGTCCGGACCTGCTGGATTCTATAGATGAGACCAGGGAAGGTGTAGCTACAGACGCTTGGGTGATTGGGAAGACCTGACTACGTCTCTCTTGCCTACGTTCGAAGAGACGATTATCACATCGAACTGCAAATCTGATGGCTTCTTCCAAAGTCTGAGGGTCCTTTATAGACAACAGCATATCTTTGACATCCTCACGTGACCCCCTTCAGAAACAATCTCGAAATGCAATATCATCCCAGGCAGTATCTACCACAATTTGACGAAATTTTGATGCATATACTGAAGCTTGGTGAGAGCCTTGCCTTAGATTGCAAAGTTTTGTGACTGCTGTGCGCAGACGATCGGTGTTTCCAAAGCATGCCTCGAGCTCTGCAGCGAAAGCAGCAAAATCTTGCAATTCTAAGGCTCCCAACTTAGAGCTGGCCCTGTGAGGAGAGAACTAATCAGCCCAACTTGTTCCTGGGCGTGGGATATCTATGAGGGTGGAGCTAGATCACAAGCCTGATCTGATTCAAAAAATCAAGGAGCTTGGACCGAGTGCCATCAAACTTCTCTAGCGAGTTGATCTTAGGCTCTGATTGCCTCAATCCAGAACTAAAAGCGGATTTATGTGAAGCAACACGTTCCTTAAGCTCTTTATTGTCCAACTGCAACTATTGGCATACTTGAACAAGCTGTTGGACCTGCTGTAATAAAGTCGAAACCTCCTCTATAGATATAAAATCACCAAATATGAGCAAAAAAATGCAGGGATAGGTCAAAAACTCTAGAGTTTCTAGCCTATCCCTGCAGGATCTGATTGAAGCAAATAGTTAAAGGTCAATCTTAACACTCAGCTATCCCAGGAATAGCTATGCTTTTTTGGAATGTTCTTTGTGACTGGTTAAATTTTTCATGCTGCTCTATGAACACAGGAACTGGCAACCTGAATATGCCCTATCTATTTATCTTAAAGCAGATTGTACCTCCATATATGGAGGATTTACTTTTTCTTAATAGGTCTCCTCTGGAGTCCTATTATATTTTGATGTATCTTATTTAATCTATGAATACAAAACCCACCTTGCCTTCAAAAAAAAAAAAAAAATGCTTAGGATCAGAGCAGGCAAGAATCGATAAGAAATTCCGGTTCAAATTGTCATGAACCTACGCAAAAACAAGGAAAATACGTGGAAAATATGCAAGAAATACGGGAGGAATACGCCAAGATCGGCAAAGAATCTGATATATAAACAAGAATCAAGAGTACAATGACCCGAACGCAGGAACATGATACAGATGCCTAGAAGGCTCAAGACTGGCGTTGAACTGGATTGGTTCGACAAGGAGGAGGTGCCTCCTTATATATCTAGGCCAACAATCAGGATCATGCCACTTCAATGGATGAAATCACGCCAAGTGTCGCGCATGCATTTAGGTTCTAGAATCATCTAGAACCTCCTAAAGATAGTCCCACATATGAGAAAGACATGAGAAAGTGTCTTCAACAAATATTGGTAGCACATAGGCAAAGGTGTGTGACTCGCAACTGGAAGGTTGTGAGTTCAAACTTTGTCTTGTGCAATTGTCCTTTTGCATTCGTGTGACGACCCATACGAGTATAATGTTCGTATCATATGAATATCAGTATGGTCGTCACACTAAGGAAATAACTAGAACTTCTTATTTAACACATCTTAAAGTGCAGAATATATTCTAGAATACAAACTGAGAGTGAAGAAGCATTATGAAATCTAAATAATGCTCACCAAGAGAGACATATTTGTGAAAGGAACAAAAAAAAAGACTAAAATACAAACCAAAACCAACAGATTTTGTGCAAAAATCGAACATAAAGGTTGTAAAAAGCATCATTTGACCAATAAAAAATGAAAATAAATACCACAAAATACAAAATAAAAGACACTGTTTTGAACGTAGTCCTTAAAATGGAGTATAAAAGTTAAAAAACACATCTTCCAAGGCATGTAATTTAAAAAGAACAAAAAAACATATTCCATAATACACTTTGCTTTTTCCAAAAAGAAAAAGTATTCTAAAATATACCATTGCCTTTTGATAAAGATAATGCGTATTCCAGAATACACTTTGCTTTTTTCAAAAGGCGAAAGTATGTTCCGGAATCATTAGGGCGGATTTGGGGTCTCAAAATGGCCTCCTATCAGCCATTCCACGTCATATTTCCGCTCCTTTTTTCCCATGCCACCTAGGATACCAAACTCTCATAATTACAGATTTTCTTGGAATATTCTCCCGGAATAAGGAGGATCGCACATTTATGGCGCCATATGTATTTAATTCTGTTGGTTGTCAGACAGACTGATGCAACACGTGGCGCTTCTAAAAAGCCACTTGCATTATAGCATACCGGCAACTCATGACGGTGTCTCTTCAGATACCAAGCATGCGCATCACCGATTCTTGTCTTGCGCTATTTTCATTTAGAGGCCATGGCCATACAAGCTTTCCGCCTTCTACATTTCAAAATTTGAATGTGTAGGTTGAAGCTTTGTATCAGACTTTCATTCGAGGCGTTGCGATTGGCGCCTTTAAAAGTTAAATGCTTAGGGATCTTTACTTCATCCCAATACAGGCTTCCGCCCCTACAATTCGAATTTTGAATTTGCTTAATGTATAAAAGCATGGATTGTAGGAGAATGGACTTTCGATTTCCATATGCACGCGTTGCAAATTTCAAAAACTTGAGGTTAGTACCGGACGTTCGGCTCACACGAAGGTTTAATTGTCTTTGGGGCATACAAATTGTACACCTTCATTTCGCAATAATCGATCCACGCGATATGGAAGCTCCAAATGATGTGTGGATAAGGATCCAAACCGACTCACCTAATATGCTCCAGGTCTTCAATCGCAAAAAAGAGGTCTAAAAATAAGAACTTAGACTGGGCGGTTATGTTCCTTCTTTGCGTGCTCAAAAGTGTCGACATCCGGGCGGGCGAGTTTATATCCATTGGATCCGGTTGAGTGGCAAGAAACCGTCATTTCGGGACGTTTCAAGTTTAGTCCGATTTTGTGGTGACGGTAACTCCGGCCTCCGGGATATTGTGAGAGATTGAGGGAGGATGAAGGCATTGAATCGAATACGAGTTCCTTGAGATGAGTCGCTTCCGATTGTCACAAGAGAATTATAACTTAAACCAGCAGCTCTTTTTTTCTCGCTTCATTACTCCAATCAGAATGAAGGGAAAGGAATGACGGCTTGGGAGGGAAACTTCTTTTCAGATAATGGCGGACAAGTCCAAATTGGTGATAGGGCAGCTGCAAGAAAAGATCCAAGAGCGAAAAAGAGCAAACTTTGGGCTTCAATGTAGGTTAAAGAATTTGAAGAAAACACCCGGCTTGGCCGAGAAAGGAAGAAGCACTTTAAACCGATAGAGGAACTGAAGTTTGGATCAGTGCATTCAGACGTAGAGGGTCACGCCACAAGGTCCGTTACAACACTCAGCAAAGGCCAATTAAGATCCGGGAAAACTAGAAGCAATCTTGGTTACGTGAGTGAAGAACCTAGCGACAAACAGGGAGATAGTGGACATGATTTGTCACCTCTACAACTCTTCTCTCAAGAAGATGGTATTGGAAATGGTACTAGGAGAGATCTACAAGAAGCTAGAAGCCATGGATGTACGTGATTGCTTGTGATGATGTAGGCATCGGTAGGCTTGGTTACCGTTTCTCTATTCAAGCCATTCCACTAAGCGTTGAAAAGATGGGCACAAAAAGTATTCGCTCCTCCGCCCACAAATTGTCGAGAATACAAGGGTTACTAGGACAAAGATGGTGTATGCCATATTAGGAGAGATGCACCATTTGAATGTCCGGTCCCGCCATAGCCATGACGGACGAGGGAGAAGAAGCGTGCAAAAAATGGTTCTCATGTCAATCTGAAGATGACACGTGAGGTGGTTAGGTCTCTTTAAAGTTCGAGAAAGAAACCCACGAGGTATTGAAATGGGTGTTCAATCAAACCGACATCCCAGTCTAATATCTAGATTCGAGGGAGGGAAAATTGCAAGTAGATCACTATGGATCTTACAAAGTAAATTTTCACTTGGCCTGATTTAAAACCGAGAAAGCAATGTACACATAAGTGGAGGAGGACAAGGAACATGCAAAAGTTGTCTCAGACGCAATCATGCAAGGAAGTGAAGTAATCGGAAGACTGTTTCAACCTTGTCCCTTAACGCAAGCAAATGCTCCTAATAGAGAGAGAAGAAGATCCCAAGTTCCATGGCATTTTCCCCATTCCATTAGAGAGGGTTCATATCCGCACTTTGCACGGCTTTGTGAGAATCATCGACAAGATGATATTTTGAGCCGTAGATTCGTGTGGAACATTTCGCACAAGAAGAGAAGAGAGGAAGGAATTTAGAGTTGAACATGTTCTATCGAAACTTGTGTTTGCATGGTGGCAATGTAAGATTAGAGCTCGATGAGAAATGGGCAGGAAGAACAAGTGTGCCTCGTGAAGGTGTCAATTGAGGGGTGAAAGCTCGACGCTTCATAAAAGAATCATAGAGAGGCTCTCGAACGGAAACCAGATGGGAGAAAAGGTCTATGAATTTGGAAAATTGCCGGTTGATGCGGAGCAGGACCGCATGTATGGCGTTGCTCGGCATTGAGGAAAAAAAAAAAGCATGGGATGCATTGTGCGAATTGTTCCCATACATTCAGAGAATGGACCTCACAAGAGAAGATGCAAAAAATGTTAGGTACAAGCGAATAACAAATTTATTAGAGCTTTCACACGCATGGGGAGAGAGTGAAGTCCACTACTTGCACATCTTTTGGGGCTCATGCACCTTGGTTTTTAGGAAGTATGGAAGCCTAGGTGTGGCTTGCACAAGGCATGGAGAAATTAAACAAGCTAAAATAGCCTTTCATCGTAACACTCAAAGGGGGGGTGGAAATGTGGGAACCAACCCTCTAAGACCGGATGAGAGTGGTTTTATAGAAGGGCGATGGCTAATTGCGACAATAAGGTCGCTTTAAGGAGCAACCCAAGTCGTAAAACACCATTGGCATAATCTTGGAAGAAAACGGAAAGTTGCTTGGCAAAATTCTAGGGCCCCACTAGCATCGTAGCGGTGGAGATCTAAGAGACAAAGAATTGTAAAGTATACTTGTAATGTGTAGCATGTTCACCGGCGTGAAGTGCTTGCCTCCAACCTTGTTTGCACAATAAGTTGGCGTCTTGTGATCTTATTTGTATCATGCACGACGGTGGGTTAAGGAGTTGCTATTGCTTTATGTGGCTTATGTGGTGTGAAGCTTTACAAGATAATAATAAAAAGGTTACTTTTGATTAAAGTTGTGAAAAATGTTACATTGAAAACAAAATACAACGACTCATTGTTGCTCGATGTGAGCTCTTCTTCATTATCTTCATCATCATCATCATCAGCCCGTCCCTCGTCTTACGTCTTCATCTCTTCTCCTCAAGCGAGCAATCACCCTATCCAAACGTTCCTCCAATCTGTCCACCATCTCTTTTGTGCATGTCCCGCTCCTGTCCCAAGAGTAGCACAATGTGTTCTTCTGCTTTGAATTAGCAACCGGTTGCCGTCTAACCATCCTCGGTATGCTTGTTGGGGCATCCTCTTGTCCAAACCTTCTATTCAACACGATTTGCCTCTCCTAGCTACAAAGCATGAGAAGGTTGAATTCATTCTCTTCTTCTTTCTGCTGAATTGTAACGGCGTTTTCCTTTAGAAGTACATCTTGCTCCTTCAACCTCTTCATTAAAACACCCAACACTATGTCGGAAGGGGTTCTATCCTCCTCGCGTTTTCCCTTATCGGTTGAGGATGTGGAGGCCATAGATGACAAATGGGAGGGACGTTAAGATTATAGAAGTGAGGAGCAATTACTCTAACCGGCGGAAGGAGCACAATGCAAGGACCTCAATTTATACATATTAGCGCTTGAACATATTAAACACAGTCGGCTGCTGTCGCACGTGTCGAGCGGATTCTGTTGGTTGTCCGCTAGAACACATTAATGGTACTGTCTGCCGGAGACACATTAATAACTATTCTAACTACATCGTATCACACCACGCTGAAATCGCACACACGCTTTTAAAACCTATGAAGGGTTTAATTTTCGTGTGATCTGTCTTGTCATTCTCTCTACCACGGATATTGAAAATTAAAAATAGGAAACGTAATATTCGGCACATTTGTCAAAAACTTTTCCCATTGAGAAACAAAATAATTACAAACATTAAAAAAAAAACGGGCCCCTCTAGGAGGAGCCCGATGCCATCATCGCCCGGGCAAGCTCTTCACGGAGGGCGGTGATAATCTTTTACGCTCCTCCAACATGATTGCCACGCCCCGCAACTACGTTCTCATACTCGCAGCGATCTTCCCGCTCATCGAGTTGAGCTCGGGCAGCCTCGCCCGCTTCGATTGCGGCCCTAAGCCTCTCTTGGAGGTTAGATCTCGTGGCGCGCAATTCGCGGTCTATGGCAGCCCGCTGATTGTCGCGCACTAAAATCACCTCCCTATAAAGGCGGCGCCTTGTCCTGCGCCCAACCCGCTTGGCGCGACGTCTTCATCATTCTTTTTTTTCGGAGATCCATCCGTTCCTCCTTCCAGCCTTAATGTTCTTAATTTCCTTGACCAGAACTTGAGACAAGATCTCGCGGAGGGATGGAACTGGAGGTGGAGGCCATTGAAAGTGATGGGAGAATGAGAGAGATGGCCGAGGGCGGATGTGGTAGAACAGGAGATGGCGGATAGGAGAAGACAAAGGCCTCCGACGTTTTATATAGAAACTAGAGATACGTTGGAATCTACCATGAAGTACCGATAAAGTTGTGTAATAATCCCACGAGGCGAAATTATAGCATGCAATCAGGCAACGGTAGCCTATGTTCGCATCATGGGATCCGTCATATCCTAGCCGTACTGTATGCAGGCCGTACAAAAGACAGTGTTATTGTGGCAGCGCATGCCACGTCCTTGGCATGACGTTGTCATCCACATGCCACGTATGTGAGTAGACGTTGTCATCCACATGCCACGTGCTTTTGGGTCGGCGCTTTGCCAATCCTAGATATGGCTAATCGCGCATTTACACCGCAAGTTATCACATAATCTAGCTAGATATTTGTGTTACATATATTTTCCATTAATAAATTAGGAATTTGTACATACAACGAGGTGTGCGTTATGGAGATCATATGACGCTTGAAATCCATTGATTGCTACCTAATTGCAAGCATGGCATTTCGATAAGGTACGTGATCTTTTAATAAAACAAAACAAGAGAACGAGATAGAAGCAAGAAATAGAGAAAACTTTTCACCGAAACAAAAATATATAGATACAATGGCTAGGGATCTTCTGCTGATCCTCTAGCTGATTTTGATGATCCCGAGCTGAAGCCGAAGCTGCGTTCTCATCCTCCGCACTCGGCTTCTTCTCCATATCTCTTAACGCTGCGAAATATTGTGGGCGATTAAAATCGCCTCGACCCTACGGCCTATTGGCCTCTCGGTGCCTAGTGAATGTTGCCGCTGAGCTCAATGTCTCGCTCATGCGGCCCGGCCCGTGAATTCTAATCGTCGACCCGCCTCTATCTTCCGGCGACGAGAGGCGGTACATTTTTTTCGTCGGAATCTCCTTGAATCTTTTCATCACCACTACAAGGGTGATGTCCACGGGCAGCTCTGGGCGTGGTCCTTGCTAGAGGAAGATGACGATGCCATCGAGCGTAAGGCGGAAGGTGAAAGTAGAAGATGAGCGTATAAGGCCGGAGGCGGAAGAGGATGGAGGTCGAAGGCAAGATAGAAGGTCTTCTATTTATAACATAGATTTCGTAGTAGCTTGAGTCACACGACGCCCGAAGGATAATTTTTTCGGTCGGGAAAATGGACCGTTACTTCGGCCGTGTGTGAAAAAGGACCATTACTTTTCCGTCTTTTCTTCCAGTGATAATTTTTATTGATAATTTCGATTTGATACAATCTATACATAAGTAATTTTCTTGATACATAACTAAAGATAGAACTTCTCATTGAAGCAAAATAGAACGGGGATGGAGATCACTACGGCCTTGAGAAATCCATTGATTGCTACCTAATTGGCATTTCGCGCCGTGGTGATCTTTCAATAAAATAGAACATACATTGGAACAAGAGGATAGATAGAAGCAAAAATAGAGAAAATTTTTCTTTGAAGCAAAAATAGATAGATACAACGACTGGGATCTTCATGATCCTCTAGCTGATTTTCATCATCGTCTAGCCGATTTTCATGGTCTGCGAACCGGGTAAGAACAACGTTCTCATCCTCCGTATTTCGGGCTTCTTCTCCATATCTTCTAAGGCACTGAAATCGCGGAGTAGTTTCAATGCCCCGCCGACCTACCGCGCTCATTAAGCTTCTTGGTACATGGCGAATGTTTCCGCAAGCTCAATGTCACGCTCATGCGGCCGCCCGTCGTGAAAACTAATACTGGCCGACCGCCTCCATATTCTGGCGGCGACGGGGCTGTTTTCATCATGGATCTCCTTGAATCTCTTCATCACCACCGCAAGGGGTGATGTCCACGCAGCTTCGGGTCTTTGGGAGTGCTATCTTGGCGTGGTCGCTTGCTTGAGGAAGATGAAGATGCCATCGAGCGAAGGTGGAAGGCTAAGAGAAGTAGAAGAAGGCGTATGTAAGGCTAAGGCGATCGGAGGTCGAGGACATAGGTCTTTATTTATAACATAGATTTCAGAAGTAGCTTGAGTCACACGCCCAGCGAAGGATGCCGTCGGTCGTGAAAATGAACCGTTGCTTCGGCGCCGTATGAGGGGAATAAAGAAATTAATTGTTTTTTTCCAATAATATTTCATTTCTTGAGAGAAATATCACACACGAGTAAAACCTAGATATGACAAAAAATCGATCGATGTATTTCGCGTGATGTGAATAAATACAAATAAAATAATTTTTATTAGTAATTCGCTTAATACAATCTATACATAAATAATTTTTCTCGATACAAGTTGGAAAATATATAACTTCCATTTTTTTCTTCGGGCTCGCCAATTTTCATGCTCTTTCAATCCTTTGCCAAGACTGATCCAACAAGGCAATGACTTCCATGTTATCGACCCCGGCTTCCAACCTTGGGTGAGTCAAGCTCAAGCAGCCTAAAAAATTTAACATATTGCTTCGCTCATGCAGACCGGCTTGGTCGTCAAAATATTGTAACACAACATCCCACCGAATTGCTATCACCCTTTAGGTGTTTGATGCCAATTGGGAATGGTTCCTGAACATGCATAATGCACGGATATAATAGACAAACTCGCGACCTTTTGGACTAAAAGTTCCTCATTGAAGACGATTATCTCCCCCATTAACGCAATCTTGAGATATCGAATAATGTAGAGTCCTTCAATCTTTCCCGGTCCCGTGCATGTCGGGCAAGAAAAATCATCTACTTCCTACAAATAAGAACCCTGCTTATCTTCTTCACATTTCTCCTCATCTATGAGGCTTATGTCTTTATGGATTGATCAAGGGCCGCTAAACCTGTAGATCCTGCTATGCTTTTGCACCCGAGACGCGGAATTCTTCTTCCATTGGTAGATTCGGCCTCCTCTTGAGCAAATCGAGACTCCAGCCTCTCATAGGTTTCTTTAAGCTTTATAGCATTGCCGTATAAGAAGACACTTCAAACATCTCTTTGTCCAAATCCTCTTCAAAATCTAGGCCTAGGGTTTACCCATTCTACCAAGGTATCGATAAGCTCGTCTTCCTAGCACACATTTCAGAATAAAGACGGGTTCCTCAAGATATCACTTAGCAATAGGTATTCTTTGCCTTCCACTAAAATTGGCGTTATGTCGACAACTTCTTTTTCATCCTCATCCTCATCCTCATCCTCATCACCTTTAATCATCTTCCTCCCTCCTGGTTCACCCAAGGCGCGGTCGGGCTAAAACTCCTACATTCTTGCTCTTCTTCTTGTAGATCTATCTCCATTTCTACGTCATAGTCAACATCATCACACATAACTGACCCCCTTGGCTTAAAGATTTCATTGTTTCCAGTGTATCTTCGGTTTGGCCGAGCAGAATGCAATAACTAGCAAATGCAAACGGCAAAGAGAAATAAGTTACCTTCTTAAGTACAAGGACGCAGCCAGGAGGAGCCCGTTGCGCAGCATTCTTGAAAAACATCTTCGCTGCTTGCAAATGGGAAGCCGCCTCCTCTAGAGCTGGTTTTGGAATCCACGAGCCAGGGACATCTGCAAAGGACGTGCGCTGAGACCAAGCGGTCCGGGTGAAAGCTAAAGCAACCTCGCGATAGCATCCAAGCTCGCTACTGTTTGCCATGATGTCCAACTCCTTGCAATAGAACGGATAAATCGCAGTCGGCGCAACTTCCTCGTTGTCATGTGGGGCAGATGCATACCATTCCAGGAACTTCACATAACAATCCATGGCGAAGCAGACGACCAAAAGCAAGAAGATGTTTATGAGCGGTAAGGCGCTGTCACTTCTGAACTCAAGTAGCCGTTGTCGATTATGAAAGGGGACACAGCCGTTGTGGGGAGATTTGTCCGTACATTTTAGGGTTAGGGTTAGGGTTGGATCACACGACGCGAAAACTACTATGTGCAACAAAAAAGCACAATGCTTGCTGCGCGTCGTGTGATCCTCACGTATAACATTAAAAAAAAAAATACAAGGTGCGAACCTAGGCTTCTAAGAAAGAAATGGACTAAGAGATTAAGCTTATAAATGTGACGTTCCAAAGACAAAGATACGGTCCCGTGGACGTAATCTGTACTGCCACGCCGCACACACGCCACCCGACGAATGTAACGCCAATGTATAACCAGGCGGGTAGCCCCTATGGGGCAACTTGCAAGGAGTGTGCAATTATTAATGTGCACATCTAACCATGTGCACATTTATCTAGGTGCACATTTTTCCATGTGGACACCTTATGCCAAGTGGGCCACACCCAAGTGTGTAATTAATGTGCACATTTACCAATATGCACATTAATGTGGGCACACCTTTCCATGTGGGCACATTTTGCCACATAGCCATTAAAGGCAAGTGGGCCCATTCCCAATTATCCCACATGCCTAAAGGGGATAATTGGAAACCCTAGCCAACTCCCTTGTCTATTTAGGAGGAAGGAAGGAAGGAAGGAAGGAAGGTACTTTTATCGTCCACGGAGACCAATCGGTCTATGGGACCCAATACAAAAACGCAGCAAGCGGATTACTGCCCGGATTAAAAAACCCCCGCCCCGAAGGGTTTTCGAGGGAAAAACCGTGGCAGCAATCAGCCTGTTGACAAACTGTGCTAACATATACAATGCAGAAACACCCAAATATATACAGTCATGCACCGCACCCGTAGTGCCCAATCAACGAGCAGCCAGGCGGGGGCAAAGGTGACCTCGCAGGTCCAGCACCTCCTGAATGTACGACCCCAGGGCACGTACTGACGGTGTGTTCATCAGCAGATGTAAGGGCAAGTCCGGCCGTACTAAGGGAGCCGTGACCGCTCCTGGATCTGACTGAACGCTGGGCAACTCTGGAAAGTGTGAGACTCATCCTCAATGGCACCCGTTTGACAGCACTGACAGAGCCTGTCCTGGCGGGGCTCCCCAATCCACCTGCCCGTCTCGATGCGAAGATGGTGGGCACCTGTGCGAATGGAGGCAATGAGTCTGCGCTTTTTCAGGGGCAGCTGGGAACGCAGGTAGAGCTGTGGGCCCCGGGCTAACACGGGGTTGATGTGCTCCTTGTAATGGGCCGTTTTGACCTGCTCTAGAGCGCCGGGGTCCCAGAGCTTGCCAAGGAAACAAGCGTCTAGGTACTCCCGCAGGCTGTCACGATCGGCCGCTGTGTCCACCTGCACGCATCTGTGCTCCTGCACGTTCCATCTGGCGAACCACTGATGTCTCTTACCCCTCCAACAGGCCCTAAGCCGCTGCGGACCCATTGCCACAGTGTAAGCCAGGTGCGGGAGCCGAGCATCACCCATAGTAACCACTTTCTGAAAATAGACGATGTGTCTATCAAGGGCTGCCCGCTGAAGCGGCAAGAATCCAGTTTCCTGCAGCAGAATCTGATAGGGGACTGAAGGTTTCACCCCAAGTGCCCGTGCCAAAAATGCCTTCTGCACCTGCTCCAAGTCATTCCAGGTCGCCATAGAGGCGGCCAGGGCCCCAAACTCATCGACCATCTGAAGGGCCGGGCTCGACCCCGTCAGGAGCGGAGATGACCGATGGCCCTAATCATAGAGCTATGCGGTGGATTGTTGTTCACAGATGGCATAAAGTGCTTTCGGCCTAGCTTTGTCACCATAGCGGATAGAGGCGCTCCCGCCAGGCGAGGGAGGGGAACTCCGACCCTAATGTACTTGTAGGTGGCGTGGCGTCCCGTGTACGCCCCGATATGTGAGTCACCGAAGGGAGGCATGGGGTGGCCGAAAGGATATGAGAACCATCCCGGTCTTGACGGCCGCTGGCTAAATGTGGACCGATGGCCCCAATCATAGAGCTCACCGGTGGCTGTTTTGTTACGCATGGCATAAAAGCGCTTTCCTTCTTTGTCACTGCTAGCAGGATCGACTCTCCTAACGGTAGGCCGAGGAGGGGAACTCCATCCCTAGGTACTTGTAGGTGGGGCGTGACCTCCACAGTACATCCCCGATATTGAGTGCGGGGCGTGGGGTGGCGTGAAGAGGATATGAGAACCACCCGGTCTTGGCTAGATTCACGCGTAATGATGTAGCTCCCGCGGAATGTGTCTAGGGCATCAAGTGGATCAGCCGGGGTGTGGGCCCGGCCAGGGCCAACATCGTCTGCGATAGATGGCTGGGGGATGACACAGTGCAAAGCAATACCATCCCCCATGCTCGATAAGCGGGCTCTAACCGATCAATGTAGAGGCAAAAGTGTTGGCGAGAGGGGGGCAACCGGGACCTCGATACTACCGGTGAATGGCCCGCGTCCGGCCGCATCCCCTTAAAACAACTCTCATACAACCTTGTATATGGCATTCTACGGTGGCAAGGAGCCCAGTTGGCCTTGTCCTAGCCCTACTTTTCGGGAACTCAGTAAAAAGCCCGAAAGTCCACAAAGCGTGATACAAGTTTCCGCCCGATGATTCGGTCTTCAATCGGTGCCCGCAGTGTAAAGATATGGTCAATCGTTGAGTGGCGGTCTAAAAGCTGCCTGTGTGTGAGGGCCCCGCATCTCGCGGCCTCTGCCCAGCGTGTCAACTGCCGCTCGAGATCTTGAACTTTGCTGCAAATACTGGACTGACCATGATCGTCCGGTAGTTGGCCGGACAGTGAATGGGTCGGGCCTTGTGAATGGGAAACAACCACGCTTGTGGTCCATTGCGAGGGAACCTTCGCAATGCTACGTTGAATAGGGTAGTGAGGACCCGGCACAAGCGGTTTGCCTGCCCATTTGAGTAACTTCGGCACGCATACCATCGAGGGTCAACCGCCTTCCCATTAGCCCACCAAGCGGGCCCTCCTCAACATCCTCCTCCACGAGAACCAATGGGGGCCATACGTGGGGGCGGGCGAGTATCGTCCACTGGCCGGGTCATAAATTTTGCTTTGCAAGTACCTCATTCCCCACCGCCGGTGTGATGTCCCCAGGGCGGGCTGGCCTTCAAGCATCTGCCCCAAAGGTTCGAGGATGAGTGTCCCAGCCTAACATCTCCCTCGATGTTCTGAAGATACCTGGCCTTTGTCTCCTTCCGGGATGGGAGCCATGCGCGGTGGTGGCCTGCAAAAGCGGGCACCTGGATCCGTACGTGATGGAGCCGCCGCCAATGCTGGCGAGGGGAAAACCCTAACTTGCCCAATTTCGTTTCTAGGGTTTTAGAACTCGTTTTTGGCTGTCCCAAGAGCTAAAGCCTCCCGGACTTCAATGCGAGAGAATTGCACCATTAGTTTTCCTTGATTCGAGCATTTCCGTGGGAGGATGGTCGAACCAGTCAGGAGGAGCCACTCCGGGATGGGGTATTTAGGCAATTTAATAGCTTAAACCATCTTCTAGTCATTGAATCAAGAGGGTTTAGCCTCTTTTAAATTGCCCATAGCAGCCCTCTAGATCTCTAGATATCGACTCTAACTAAAGAACCTAACTCTATGATATAGATTAGATCTAGTTCTTTAGTTCTTCCGTGATGTATATGGATGATGTATCTCTATGAACTCCTTGTATTGGGAAGGGGGTAGAGACCCTAAAGCTTGGTAGTAGATGCTCCTAGATTAGCCTCTCTAGCACACTATAGATTCGGCCTATGCACAAGAACCACACCAGTTTGGGTGAAGGGGCGACCGGCTAAGAAGAAGGTTAGGTGTCGACTCTTGAACGATCCCCTCGGTGTGTAGGCCCCACGGGGGGATCATTGTGACTAGGTCTAATGGCTTACCAATCGAGTGTGGGTAAGGCATGGGCTCAAGCCCACAGTGAAGTGGTGTACACTTTCCATTGGGTTCGGTCCGAATAAGGGCGCAAGGGCCCTCTAGTCACCTTGTCGGCATGTAGATCCTCGAGGGAGTGATCCCTACGCCCCCATCGGGACCTGGGGAGATGCAACCCGAGAATAGCCCCCCTGCTTGCATCCTATGCACGGCCTGATCTGATCGAGTCCCAACACTTTTCAACCTACCGCAAAGTGTGCGGGAGGGAGGGGCGGATGGAGTGGACAACCCGATGCCATGTTCTTATACCCGGCCCAATCCATTGTCATGATTATGTCCGCAAGGAACTCACGGAGACCCAAGCCGTCCGATCGTCCTTTGAGTCACGAGCCTTGGGTAGGGATCCCCATATGCATTGTGCTAATCATTGTCTATCATGCAGATGTGATGTACCACCCTAGAGGTGGATATGTGATGCTTTGTATACCGACGTATGCGTTTACGCTTGCGAGCTAGGTAGGCCACGAGGGAGGCGGGGTAAAATGACCCCTTCACTCTTCCCACTTTGGAACCGTCCACGGTTAGAGTGTCATGTGGAAGGGAGGCCAGACGGCATGGAGCTGGTATGGGGGATGAACTCTGTTTGTATCACGGTGAGGGCAAGGTGATACCAGTAGGGGGCGTCCGCAGGTGGTATCAGAGCAATGTTCTTGGAGACCAAGAGCAAAGCAGCGGCCATGTTCCCGATAGTACTAACTTGATAGGATCCTTAAAACCGAAAAATGGGAAAAAAAATTTTTTTTTTTTTTTGTAGTTTATGCTAAGCTAGTAACGTTAAAATAAATGAAAACATAAAAAGACTAAAATTGGTGAGCCAACCTTAAAAGTAGGAATTGGTCTCACCACGTCATGCCAGACGGATAATGAGAATCTCATTTTGGCCTGGGCAGCGGTGAGACATTCGGCTGAAACATTAAAAAGTCATGAATTACAGTAAAAAATAACGATTTGATAATTCTAATTTTGATTTAAGAATTAGTAGAACTAATATATCATATTCCCGTAAACATGCTTAGAAAGTATGAAATTTAGCGGTGGGTCCCCACCATGTCTCACGTCGGCGCGCCAGACAGAAAATGAGCTTTTCATTATCGGGCTGGTAGCGGTGAGACCATCTTAGATTTAAGTGTTTTAGATGTTCTAGATGACCCAAAAAGGTAGTTTGAAGTTTGACCTAAAATCGACCCCTATAAATAGATCTAGAACCTCCCCATTTCGGCGTCCCTTCCTTAGAAAAATTGCTTCCCTTTTTGCCAATCGCGATCTTACGGCGCATAGCTTCAGATTGGCGAACCGTCGAACATGGTTCGGACCAAACAAACCCGCTAGGAAGCCCGGGCCAGGCGAATCTTCCGGCGCCGGCCGAACGCCCTCATTGAGAAGATACTGAGAACGCCTTTTCCGGCAAGGCAAATCTTCATCGGTGAGGAGGCGGACGGACGGACGCCACCGACGAGGCGGAGGTCATAGGCGAGCGCCCGGACATTATCGCCAGCGGATCCTCAAGAAATGCGCCGAGGAAGAAAGGAGGGAGCAGGAGGAACGAGCGGAAGGGCAATAAACAATCGAAAACTAACCTCAAAAGCAAACCCGTCGCAGGGAAGAGTGAAGAGAGAGGGAGGCTTGACAGCGATAACCGCCAGCGAAGAAAGACCATGGCGGATTCATCGGCAAAGTATATATAAAATAAAGCGCCAGCAAGAGAGGGAGGACGAAAAACTCCGGAGGACGAGCCAGCAATGGAGCCGAAGAAGAGGAAGGCCAAAGGCATTGGCAAATGTAAGAGTTGTGAAGGGAAGGTTTTATGGGTCCCTATCACGAGCCATCAGCGAAGCGTGCACTCGCCGACCCATCTAATTCTGACGAGGGATACGCCCCCAACAATGTAAGCGGGCAAGTTTTCAAACCCCTGGCCAGTGTAAGGAAGTACCGGTGCTGTGTGTGCACCCGAGGAAGAACAAAAAGCGCTAAAGCCCCCCACCTTCTCCGACGTGGGGACAGGGACAAAGAAGCTAAAGCCCCACAACCGAGGGCGCATGACGGATGGACCTGGCCAAGGTCTATCAAGAAGATCGGGAGCACAACGCCTACATGGAGAAGTGGGAGGCATACAACGCCATTACCAGGAGCAATGTGGGTGACAACCATCGGTTAAGCGACACCCAACAAAGAGCCGACCCCCGGGCGCCACCACCGGCCTAAGCCCCCGAAGCCGTGAAAGAAGCGACCAAAGCAAAGCGTAAGGAGCAGAGCCTCAAAAGAAATCCGGCACTTCCGGTACCGGTTACGGACTCTTGATCCGGCGCCGTTTCAACGCTTGGTCCGAGAAGTCATGTAGGAATACAACACGGACACGCGGGTGACCCGATGAAATGTTGTTGTGCCTACTGAGGAGGCAGAGGCAAAAATAATCAAAGCATTTTGAGGATTCGGCCACCGCACAGTTCACGCCGAAGAGGGTCACGCTCATGAGGCGGGGATATGCACTTAGCTAGACACATCAAGGGAGAACGCCCTTGAACTTTTTGTAAATAATGAAAATTTTGTTAATATAAAGAATTTTTGTGTAAATAAGGTGTCCAATCTTGCTTAATCAGGTTAAGATATTGAATTCTAGCTTTTGTTTTGGTCAAATTGGAGTTTTTGAGCAAAATTGAGACGATGTCTCACACGCCGAGGCCCGGGTAAAATGAGAATCTCATTTTCGAGTCGGGCAACGCGGTGAACCATACTAAAAAATGCCCAAAACTGCTCTAAATCGACCAAATAAGGGGTCAATTTTGCCTAACTCGACGAGTTCAGTAGAATTACAGCCTTAGGTTACTCAAATTGATCAAGTTTAGCCCATTTAGAGCCCATGTCTCACGTCGGCGCCCGAGTGAGAAAATGAACTTTTCATTATTGCAGCGCAGCGGTGAGACCTTCAAAGATTTTCTTCACCACGCCATACCTAGATGATCTCCAGTCATTGCAATAGGTCATTTAGTTGTTCTTAGCATGGCAAAACCCTAAAAGTAGCCTTCAAACTCGCAATTGCACCTCCTAATAGATCGAATCGCCCAACACCCCAGAAATTCTAGGTCATCCAAAATTAGGGTTTCCCCTTTTCTATAAATAGGTCCCCATTTCTCATTTAGCACCACACCAAGTTTGCTCTAATCGCTAGGCGATCTTCCGGCTCCCGAGGCGGTTCTCGCATCCGTTTGATACTCTCTTCTTTCGCTAGATCAATGGCCACCGCCGACTTCTCGGCGATGGTGCGGCGCCCGATGCCCCCATCTTCTTGAGGCGGATGTCAATGACATCTTCGAGTCTTGGGAAAGAAATAGATGAAAAGCCACTCAATGATACAACCCAAACATATAGACAAGTCTTAGCGAAGTTCAAAGCTAGAGGGTAGGACCCTCCCGGCCGTCAGTCCCCCTTGCATAGGATATTTTTGTTCCCCGCCCCATCCCTTCAAGCTTGACCTTGGGTGGCGCGTCGAACATGCCAAAATTACTTAACTAACAAAGCGAGGTCGACTACATGGTCAATTCGCTACAAGTTTTTCTCCCTACTGCTTTCAGCTATTTTCTATCCCACCGTTTTGAAAACCCAATGGGGCAACATCTATCCCCTCAGATGGAGGTGGACCCCTCTCGATCCGGTCAAAAAAGAGCAAATGCTTTTGGCGGTACCGGCAAAACAAGCAAGAAGGAAGGGAGGAAGAAGAGAGTAGGACGGCGAGGAGTACACCGAACTAGACCAAGAGGAGGAACAAGCGACAGCGTAATATAGGCGGTCAACTTCCGGCAGCCGTGCAACATCGGGGTTGCTCCCCACTTGGGCTGAGCATCCTGAGCCCTCATCATTCATCATCGTGAGGAGTATCTACTCCTCACCGACATCGAGAACCTCCCCAAATGCGGGGAGAGGGAGCTCAGTGGATGAATTGCTCCACCAATCTACGGCATACCGGCTTGGGCGACTTCATGCGTCAGGAGCCGCCCTTGACCACTTCAAGTGAGGGTGGAGCACACCTACGGGGTCGACTTCGACATCCGTGCCTACAAAGAACGTCGGGCAGAGCAATGATGGAAGCGCCAGGAACCAACGGAGGAGGAGTTCCTGCGCCCTCCGTGAACGATGGGGGATCCGGCCCGGGAAGACCACGCAGCATCTTAATGCCGGGCCTTCCGACACCACCCCAACAAGAGGCGGGAATCGACCTGAAAGAAATCGACTCTTACAATTGAAGACTCTTGGGACCTCGGGATAGAGGTCGGAGTCTTTAATACCGCGATAGAGCTGGAGGCCAAACAAGTGGAGAATCATCGCTGACGACTGTGACAGTCCCGAGGTACTACACGCTGGCGCTAGGCGGAGAATAGCGGTGATACCGCATAAATTCAGCCCGGGGTGAAGAAGAGTGTTCATCGCCGATTGCACTCTCGGGCAGTGGCGGTATGCCGAATAGCGGCAAATGGAACTATGCTGCCCCAAAGAGAGCAATGGCACTTTGACCTCTTTCACGACCGCCATACCCATCGGCGGCGCAAGATTGGCGGTGGCCAGCTGCCCATCCGATCCAGCGAGGGGTGGAAGAGTTGGCGGAAACCAGCAGGCTTCGTCGACAAAATCCTCGAGGAACTGGGTCATTCGTTAGAACGGCCCAAGTTAAGAAGTTCCATGAGGACAACCCGATCTTATCGGCGATTTCAAGACTAGTTAGACTCTTGATCGAGGAGACTTTTGTACTAAAATATTATATAATATAAATATGATTTGATTTTTGCACTTTAAAAGCCTTGTTGATATATTTTGCCCCACATTTATACCAACAAACATAAATAATGCAAGAGAACAAGCTAAACTAACCATATAGCCATGAATTATTTGTGTATCGCGACTAGAGGCCTAGGCTGAGGGAACGATACAATGCCAAGACCTCATGGAAGAACAGAGTCCGCAGGCCACCGGCAGGAACCTGTTTCAGGAATTTGGACCCTTAACTTAGAAAGAGGAAATATCACAGATGAGGGGCGGACCTTGAAGCGGAGATAAAGGCTTTGGCCGCGCCTAAGCGAGGAAAGGGTTCCGGTGGCAACCTTCCAGTTACATAACAAGCATCACCGAAAAAAGGGACAGAAAGGAGCAAGAGAAGGAGGTCCTCCATCCTCCGGATCCTCGGAGCTGCTTCGGACTCGGAACTCCGGCTCGAAACGAAGAGGAAGAGAAGCGGCAAAGAACAATGAGATGCAAGGCAGAAGGGTTACAGCAGGATGGAAAGCGAAGGGACGCCCAGATGGACGACAAAAGGACATAAGGAGCCTCTGACGACTACCGAAAGAAGGTAGCTCTGCATTAGAAATGTTTGAAGGCCGGGAAGCTTCGAGCAATTTCGGCGGAAACGAGGTCGGTATGAGGCCGAGAGGCTTGGCTAATGAGATGATGAATATGGTAACGCTTATGATATGAAGGATAAGGATAAAGGCCGAGTGGCACAAGTAACCGAAAGAGAGCAAGATTTGGTGGAAAGGGTATGCAAAGGCCCATGGCTTGAGTAGGGATGCTTTGGGGTTCAAGAAGTTTGCTAAAGCCTTCAAGCGCGTCCCAAGAGAGCACAAGTCGGCATGATGATGCTAATGATTCTATAGTTGCGACAAGGCAACAAATGGAATCGAAATATCGAGAGGAATTCATGAGGCTAAAGGGGTGTATATGTACAAAGTTGGGTGAAAAGCATGCGGTAAGGAGAGCTATATCGAGGGCTGAGCGATGAGATCCGCCAAGCTTGTAAGGGCAATAAACCCTAAAAGGCGATATCGGCGGTCAAAGCAATAAAGCGAGGGCGGGGACCTCGGAGGAATAGCGGCCGGCGGCGGCGCACCAAAGATAAAGGCAAAGGCAACGAGGAGTTATAGCCCTAGAACGTGATCCAGTCGGCTAAGAGCCTTATATGGTGGCAACCGAGCAACCACGAAAAGCGGTGTCCTTCAAAGACAAGCGGGAGGTCAAAACTATAGCGGTCGCGATCCACACTGCGAGCTACCCAAGGAGAAGTGTATAAAGCGGCTTTGCCGAGGGTGCTTCCAGCCGAACCATAAACGTGCCTTCGCGTCATGAGATGCGGCCTTCGAGAGTTGGGGGTAAGGACACCACAATGTCGGCGGCGGCGGCGGCGACGACCCATTGAGGGGTGAAGTGTCTTATCTTTACGCCAAATAGATCTGAGCGAAGAGGCGGTATAGGTAATTTCCACAGTTAGGAAGGCCAAAGGCCAAGTCTTTTCATAGTACGATAGACTTCGGGGAAGTAGCCATAATTTTGCATCAAGGATGGTGGAAATGTTGTTAAAGTTGAACCCGAAGTCGGCCGAGGCCGTTGTTTTAGCAAGTGGAGTAGTAAAGGCGGAGCAGCGGCCGAGCAAGAGGATCAACCGACAT
>JAJEKV010000572.1:0-144114 GCA_021234155.1 Isoetes taiwanensis
GAGGTTGACATAAATTCCTTCCAGTTCTGATCATGGATGAGATATTTTAGCAGACAATTGGGAGACAATAAAATGGTGGTTCTTATCTATGTTTCTACTATATAAAGAATTCTAGTTCCATTATAGCAGAATGCAGTACATGACATAGAGAGACGAACTTATTGTCTCTTCCGCAATTGCAGTTGTACGAGAATTCACAAAAGTGTAATATAAACTCCACGTCGAACATAAATCATTGAACTTTATAATAAAATGCTTCACACAGATGTGTTTCCGTCAAAACTTTTTTGTGTTGCTGACACCCATACTGTGGCCATCCCAAGTTTTCACTTGTTGAAATAGTAGAATCAAACTAGCAAAACCATGTCACATGAACTGACTTGCAGTTCTCTGGAAATTGCGCTACTTATAATTGTTTATCTGCTTCACAAATATTTGGGCTCCTGGTCATTGAGAATGCTCACTGACATGGCAGTTGACATATAAATCTATAGGTTCTCAAAACGAGCCTAGCAAAGTTCGCTTGAAGAGTCGCCATGATGGCCATACATAATCCATGAAGTCCAAGAACTTTTCATTACTCTAGAAAAAAAATTCCAATAAAATCCTCTTGAAATCTGAACGTGCTTGCCCACTTTCAAAATGTGAAGCAATAGCAAGCCATCTTTCCTTAATAGAGTGTCCAATGTTTTCTTTAAGATTCTCCCTTAGCTTCCCAGTTCTTGCATCCATATATAACTGGGAAGTATGTTTACTAAGTGCCTTCGTGGTAGGTTCTATTCTTTTGACAAATCTAGTAAAAAGCATTGAAAATTGTATCCATACCTTTATATAAAAGCTTGTGGCCAGAGGCCCTATCACTAAGAGTAGCAATAAGTCTTTTCATACATCAAAACCAAAGGAGGCTGCTACTGCAATATAGGAAGAGAAGCTGCAGGTGAAAGAAAGTGATTAAATGATGTCTCTCAGATGGCGGACACAACACAACTAGGTAATAATATCTAGTTTGAATAACTTACAAAAGTAGTAGATGCTACTTCACCCAGTAGGGTTTAGTGTTCATCCAAAAGTCTGCCATTTTGCATAGAGTGATGGAGATCTTGAAGCAATCTTTTTGTATACTGCAAGGGCCCTTGTTCTTTCAAGTTTCTATTCGTCCTTTGGAAACCATGTACTGAATCCAGCAAAAGGTGTCCAACATCCTTCTACCTAAGAAACTTAGGAACTTCTACTGAATGAACTGGAGGCGCAATAGCATCACTACCCTTGGAATCATTTTTTGCTGCAACATCCTGAAATGATAATGCTTGAAACACACATGCTCTGTTTCTCTTTTCATCATTAACAAGGAGGTGCAGACATACAAATTATATGTCTGCACCTCCTTGATGAAACCACAAATTTGCTGGAAAAATAAGAGGAAAAAAGGGGACAAAATTGTCATTTAAGATAAATCCTTGCCACATCATATTCATCACTGGCGTGCACTATATTACCTTGAGAGCCTTATGGTGCTGCGATGGCATTTTGCTCTAGATAAACTGGGAGAGTTTATTATCAAATAAGCATTTTGGGCTACTTTCTGAATATCAACTAGGTGAGATATGCATGTTACCTGAAGAGACTGCAAAAGGAATTTATTGATCAAGTTAGCAAAAACTCAATTGCTTCCATAGGCAATAAGATGGCAAGATGAAGATCAAAGCACACACTTATCCTTACTCGCACTTGTCACTCCAGAGGTAGTGGGTTCAAGTCCTGTTCAGACCCTTAAATGTGATAGCACTTGCATAGATGCCATTGCCTTTACTCAGACATTAACCTTGTGCTATAGTCGAGCATTGCATGCCATTGTCGCAAATTCCCAGCATGCATCTACATTCAGTGTCCTCAAAATAATAGAATAAAACTGTAATCTATAAATTGCAGTTGTGTGTGCCATCTACAATACTGAACGTCCTCACAACTATGATTATTTCAAAGAACTGTACCATATTCTTACAACACAATTATAAAATGCATTATGCAACAAGGCCCAGAATTCAGCATTTAATTCTACATAACACATTCAGGAATAGGTGCCTTTCATGAGGGTTTCTCTCATAGACCATTGCCTCATCCAATATGCATTCCTAAGGTGCTAGAATCATATTGTTATACGAGCTAAAAACTGCAAATAAAAATACTAAATTATGAGGTAGACATACCAATGATAATATTGTTGAAAACAAGAACGACGACGAAAAAGCCTTGACAAAGTTAGGGAAGAAATTGATTGAGATGGTTATGGTGAAGAATCCTCCAAGCCGACAGGATTAACATGCCAGAACTGGAAAGAAAATGGTTGCATCTCAGTCCAAAACTCTATTTTGAATCATATACTTGTGCGTAGACAAGTGATGAACAGTCTTGTGAAATTGTATCCAATTAAGAAGGTGGAGATGTTAATGCATCTACATAGCGAGTCCACTATGAAATCGGTAGGATAAGCAAGAGTTTTCCAACATCTTTTAGATAGATTTCCTAACATGATAGTTTGTTTCTCAAAATTTTGTAAGCAAATCAAACCTGCCTTTCCAAATGTTGGCAAGCAGAAATCATGGTATGCCAAATCTAGAACTTGATTGTCACTGTCGTATTGAAGAGTAATCCCCTTTTTGCGTTTGTTATGAACTCGAGTTATCTGGCTATTGCAAAGTTGGCTTTGAAGCTTTGCAAAATATTTCGAGAATAAAATCCAAATTTTCCAATCTTTGCACACAAGCAAACAGGAGCGGAAGAGATCTAAACAGTTCAACTGTGCCAAAATCTTTAGTTGAACATCTTCTGGAAATAGATCCCATCGGATCTTCGTAGCAACTATTCTGATCTGCTTCTTTGTTGCTGCTCTAGCTCCAACTACGTCTACACACAACTTCCAACTGCAGCTCATCTTTCCTCTCTCTCTGTGCTAAGAAACTTCGCTTCCCCCAGTTCTGCCACCAATCTTCAGCTTCCGATTCTGCTTGGTTCAGTTTCTTTTATTTGTGTGTTGTAACGGGGCTTAGACCCCATGTTACATTTTTGGGCTTCGCCTACGTTGCATTAGGGCTTATGCCCCTTTGTTTGTTACGGTCCCATAACTTGGGATTGGGTTCCGTGGACGATAAAATTAATTCCTTCCTTCCTTCCCTCCCCTCCCTCCTCCCTCCCTCCTCCCTCCTTCCTTCCTACACATGGTTGGCATATCGCGCGTTAGCTTCAAATCCCTAACACGAGATCCGTGATTTAAAAAAAAAAAAAAAACAGGAAATAACGGTTCTTAGTTTTGCCAGAAAATTATAGTGCTAAAAAATCGTCAAAATTTTTTACAAAAAGTTCCGACTAGGAGAAGCTCCATTTTCGCGATTGGAGCCGCTGCTCGCCCGCTGCTGTGCCATTTGATCAGGTTAACCTCTGTTTCCTTCCTCTTTTTCTTGGGTATAGATTCCTCTGATCCATCCACCATCATGAGGCCTTCGGATCTTCTCCACCAACCCCAACACCACTCTTTCCAGCGCAACCCAGGTTTACAAATCTTTGGAGATAAGCATTTAGGATGTAAAAAATCGCTGCTTAAATCTTCTAACCCAACTCGCTGCATTTAGGATTTTGCACAAAGTGGATGTATCAAAATTATTGGGATGTTTTGTGCTGTACAGACTTCTAACTCTTTGTCTAACAATTCTGTTGTTTTGAAGATGTATGCTTCTGATTAGGTAGTTAATCAAATTTTCAGCTTGATTCCTTATTTGTTGTTTATTTTTTAATATTCTACTTTAGAATTCAATAGATTTAAGGGTACTTCAGAATTCAATAGATTTAAGGGTATTGCGCGTTGTTTTAGGGATTTGCAAAGCATCTGCAATATCTCTATTGTTGGTTTCATGTTTTTGAATGATCTTCATCTAAAATAATTGTATATCTCACCACAGAAATATACAGATTGTCTCTTTTATGACAAATACCTGTGTAAGATGACAGGTTTGGATACAAACATCAAGTTTTAGTATGTTAGAATAGGTGGATGAGAATTCTGAGTGCATATTTGAATTTGGCATGTTCGAATTAGTGCAAAACAAGTTTCAAATTGTTAAAACTTGAAACTATTTTTCTGGCAAAAAAATAACACATTATCACCTCTCAAGGTAACTCGTTATATGTTATTTTCGCATTAGCCGTTAGCTAACAAATAACTACTAACTCCAAACTATGCCCCTGCCGCTGTTCTTGCCCTGCCCCCGCCAAAATACCGAGATTGCATATCCACCTTCCACTTTATCTCCAGAAAATTTCAAACAATCTCTATCGTCTAACTGTCATAAGTGTCAGAAACCCCAACAAATCCCAAATAATCTTAGCCGCGTATCCAAAATTTTTTATGAATATTACATCTAAATTGGATCAGGGAGCCGGTTATGGAGCCCCAGATTTATAGGGAAGCAAAAGATGGACTGGTATATTTCCGATGTTCGATATTCTGGAAAAGATCCGGACATCTCTAAAGAAAGGGAAAGCAGGAATGAATCTGAGCTCAGCAACAAGGTTTTTTTCAGCCTTTGCATAGTGATCCGGAGTCTGTTCAGCTGCAAAAGGATGATCACCTATTTAATAGAAAGGTTTTATCAGAGATCTTCATACGATATGATCAATAAAAGAGTGTTTCTACCTTATTTGCAAGCGCCTAACTCCATCTCCTATAGCTTGAGATATCTCTATGTTGGAAATCCAGGCCGGATTTGAAATCTCTGATGTATAGGAAAGCAGACACGCATTGAGACATGCAAAGAGCCGGAATAGGCATGCAAAGTTTGAAGGCATGCAGTTTGCATGAAGCGGATTGGGGTTCGGAAGTAGCGCCATAGCCGAAGCCTCTGTCCTGGATCACGGGAGCGGGAGCTCGCCATGGCCATGGCATTTCAGGTAAGGAAAAAGTAAGATCATAAGGCCCCTAGCTCGAACAGTGCCCAGACTATCGGAAAGAGACAACTCAAAATGTGTCAGATTCGTACTGCCAGCTGGTCCTCCTGCCATCATTTTTTCATATGGACAGTCAGAGGCAGGTGAAGTCTGACAAACGTGCCACACATGTATACCTCTACCTCCACAATTTTCCCCTTGAAGCCTTATCTCCCCCGATTATTGTGGTGATAGCTTTTTAAGGTAAGGTTTCCTATTTAAACAAGGTTAGGTTTCCACTTGAAGTTACTTTTTTGGCCCTAGGGGATGTCGTCATGTATTTTTTTGGCCAAGGTGGAGGTATGAGTCCCCCCTAGCCGTTTTTTTTTCTTTTTATCCACTAGTGGTTGGTGTCTTTCTACAGGTCCTCCTTGCCTTAATGGGTTAAGGGGACTAGTCCCAATGTCTTGGGGCATCAGTTTGTGGGTTCAATTCCATATGTGGTAGGTGGCCCCCCCTTGGTAAGATCCAGTTGTATGTTTTCGGTGCCCATCTATTCATGGTGGAGGTACGAGTCCCCTTATGAATACCTTGGCTACCAATGAGTTGTTCTTTTTGTTCTTTATCTTATTGCCTAGCCCTGGTGGTTATGGTGCTTAGCTAAGGGGCATGCCCCAAGGCTAGTGATCATGGGTTCAAACTGTATGGAGGTAAGAGTCTTCTCAAGTGCTATGGTTATGTTAGTTAGTTATATGTTTGCAGGCTTTGTATTATGGTGGAGGTTCTCTTTCCCCTTGAGGGTCTTGCTTATGCTTTTTTGGTCGTTGTAATGCCCAACCTTCTTGGTTGTGGTGCATGGCAAAGAGGCAAGCCCTCAGACTAGTGGTTAAGGGTTCAATCCCTTGACATGCATTGCATGCTTGGTGGTGGTGGTGTTAGTCCCCCCATGTATAGTTCAAGTTTGTATTTTTCATGGTGGAGGTACCAGTTCCCCCATGAATGCTTTGGCTACATAAGCATTGTTCTTTTACATCTTGTGGTCTAGCCCTAGTGGTTATGATGCCTAGTTAAGGGGCATGCCTCAACGCTAGGGATCATGGGTTCAATTCCTTAATATGTACGATACACTTAGTGGAGGTAAGAGTCCCTCCAAGTGTGAAGGTCATATGTAGTGCTATGTTTGCAGGCTTTGTTTTATGGTGGAGGTTGGGTCTTGCCTTGCTCTTTATTGTATATCTTATTGCCCAATCTTCTTGGTCGTGGTGCCTGGCTTAGAGGCAAGCCCCAACGATAATGTTGTTTATCGTATATCTTATTGCCCAATGTATTACACACTTGGTGGAGGTACGAGCCCCCAATGTTGTGGGTGTTTTTGTTCTCTTTTTGCAGGTACAAGTTATCTTCTCGATGGAGTCCCCCCATGTTGTGGGTGTGTTTGTTCTCCTTTTGTAGGTACAAGTTATCTTCTCGATGGAGCTCTGGTTTCTCTGCAGGGATTTGAACCCCTGAATTGTATTGCACACTTGGTGGTGGTACGAGTCCCCCCATGTTGTGGGTGTGTTTGTGCTCCTGGTGCAGGTACTTGTCGATGGAGTTTTGTTTCGAGTGTTGGGTTAGCTCTATCTTGCCATCGTTGGTGGATGGGTTTTCCTTTCTTTTGCCTTTTTGTGTTGGCCTCCTTCTTCTCGACCTCCTTTTCCTCATTGACTTTTGTGCTTCTTATTGGCCAGTCGCGAGGGAGCATGCTTCCATTGTTGCCCTACCTCAGCCTCTGTGCTTCTTTTTGAGGGGGGAGGTCCCACTTCCTCTTCTTCTTTGTGAGATCCTTTGGGACCATTAGGGTGTGCAATGGATGGGATATGATTAGTAGGCCCTATAGCATGGCTCGAGAGATTCTTCCAGGTTTGACTCCTTAGTGATATGGGGTTTTAGCTTCATGTGTTGTCCTTGGGGAGGGCGTGTAACCCTCTCTAGAGGTTTCTATCCTCTCCCTCTTGCATGGTATGTGATGCTTGTCATTGGGGTTGAATATTGCTTTGCGCGCATGCTTTAAGTTTGCTTCTCGTCTCTTGTATGCGATTTTTTGGGATCGTGCTTCTGTCTTTGTGAGGTTTGCTTAGTGCTTCATGGGTGGCTTATGCATTCTTGCTTGGGTGGTTCTTTGGGTGTTTCATATGGTGTGGGTTCCTAGCTTAAGTGTGGTCCCCATTTCTTCCTCTTGAGCCCCCTCGCACATTGCATCCTCAGCCTTAGTGCTTGTGGGTTCTTTTATGGTTCCTTTTCCACTTTGAATCAGGGCAAATTGAATCAGAGTTGTAAAGCTAAAAAAAAAAGTAGCCGGGTAACCCAAAAGAAAAGGTCGCCGGGGTAACCCAGAAAGAAAAAGGTTTGTCGCAAAAGGTGCAAATCGGTTTGGCATTAAAAGCCCGTCAAAATTTTCACCCTAGGCCTGATTCTTGCATTGCGATGAAGATGAAAGCTCTGATTCTTGTTGGCGGTCTTGGAACTCGGTTGCAACCCCTTACACTCAGTGTACCTAAACCACTCGTTGATTTTGCTAATAAGCCTATGATCATTCACCAGGTTAGGTTTTTGAATCTTTTCTTTTTCCCATTTTTTGCAGTTGATCGCCTGTAAAAACTTGCTCCTTTCTTTTTTCGACAATTGTGGAGTTAGATACTCAAATTAGAAGCATAATTTAATTGATTCGTAATGCAGATAGAAGCATTGATTGCAGTTGGTGTGGATGAGGTGATTCTAGCAATCAATTATAAACCGGAACGTATGCTGAGTTTTGTAAGAGAGTATGAAACAAGATTTGGTATCAAGATAACTCTTTCGCAAGAGCATGATCCATTAGGCACAGCCGGCCCTTTGGCCCTAGCAAAGGATAAGCTTTTGAGTGGATCTGGGGAACCATTTTTTGTTCTTAACAGTGATGTGATATGCGAGTATCCTCTAAGTGATATGATCAAATTTCACGAGCAACATGGAAAAGAGGCCTCCATCATGGTTATTAAGGTACATGTTTCCTTACTTAAATTATTCATAAAGAAAAAAATATATCTTTACTTTGTTTTTGTATGCTAATATCAGACATATATCCTGCTTGCTTCCAGGTAGAGGAACCATCAAAATATGGGGTGGTCTTGATGGACGAAGAGACAGGTCAGGTTGAAAGGTTTGTAGAGAAGCCACAGATTTTTGTAGGCAACAAGATCAATGCAGGCATTTATCTTTTGAATCCCAGTACTTTGAACAGGATTGAGCTTAAGCGTTCCTTTCTCGAAAAGGATATTTTTCCTAAAATTGCTAAAGAAAAGCAATTGTACGCTATGGACTTGCCAGGTTTTTGGATGGATATTGGACAGCCAAAGGATTACATCACAGGCTTACATCTTTATCTAGATTCCTTGAGGGCCAGTTTTTCTGAAAAGCTCTCGAACAATGAGCATGTGATAGGAAATGTCCTCATTGATGCAAGGGCACGTATTGGCCAGGGATGCCTAATAGGTCCAAATGTTTCTATTGGGCCAAGCTGTGTTATAGAAGATGGGGCTAGATTGGAAAATTGTGCAATCATGGAGGGGGCATGTGTTAAGAAAAATGCATATGTATCTGGAAGTATTGTTGGTTGGCAATCTACAGTGGGCCAAGGGGCCCGAGCTGAAAACACAACAGTTTTGGGTAGAGGTGTGCACCTTTCTGAGGGATGCCGAATAGGTCCAGATGTTTCTATAGGACCAGGCTGTGTTATAGAAGATGGGGCTATGTTGGAGAATTGCACAATCATGGAAAGGACACATATCAGGAAAAATACATATGTATCTGGAGGTATTGTTGGCATAGTTGGTCAAGGAGCACAGGCTGAAAGCACGACAGTTTTGGGCAACAGAGGGCTTGTCTTGCCATGCGCAGAAGTCAAATCGACTATCTTGAAGCAACAGACTGTGATGTAAACTGATTTTAGACAACTGATCCAAAGTTCGTTGTAAAGCCAACATTTTTTAGTTCCTCCAGTTATGATAACTGTCCGAGGAACTTGTTGATGCATATCATGCATCCTTTATGTGGTTGTTTTGAGCACCTCCAAGACAGTGACAGTAGCAAGAATTTGACGCAGTATGGAACGGCCAATAATGTTCTTTCAATAAATTTCTTTTTGCTTAATTCAATTGTTGAATTTAAGTAGTACAAGTCTGCAAAACAGCGCTTTAGCATAAGCATTCTATTTTTATTTCTATTATAGAAGTCAAGTGTACCAACATGGTAGCCTTCTGCACTCTACTATGGAAATAAAAAAGAAACAACTTTTGATGCATATTGTAGATGAGAATAATGAAAATTTTTGTGCAAAAGGTCCATTGTTATACACTGTTAAACTGCTAAAAATAGAAGTCAATTCAAGTCTTGATATGTCAACCATATACTTGTCACAACAGAGAACGGTGCTTGCTTATGCAACTTTCTATGCATGATTTTGGTGTTCTGCATGTTTCTGATACTATTACTTGTAGGTGTAGATACCCCTAGCATGAAGGTTAGACATTGACATTAGAGCAAGCATGAACTCGTGTTCACAAAGATTGGATTTGGCATTTAAGGTTGTTCATTCAGCCTATCCATTGATACATGGAATCAAAACTACTTATTGTACATTATAAATTGTTTACTACAAGTTTATATCTTACTAGACAGCAGAATCTACTGTACATATCTGGCATGCTTGGGCCTTTTCCTGCATCTAATCTGTCTCTTTGGGTATTAGCCATTGGAAGTATAAAAAATGCTGCCAGTTTCTCCATTTTTGCCCAATAGAGTTGATAGAAGCACATCAGTGAACTATGAAAAGTCAAGATATACCAAAATTAAGAGCAGACCCCTGAACATCTTAATGTTTATATACTCAACCATGATGCCAACGTTAACCTTTTGACAGGTTCATGACATGCGGAAACTTAATATTTCCACTGGTTTCTATATGCTACATGTTTCTTTGAGCACTTCCTTTGTACCTTTGGTTAGTATTCTGCAGGTTTTGTAGATTAATCCTGTTTGCTGGTTCGTTGCTCCCGGTATTCTGGTTTTTTATCTTCCAAGTTTGCATGTATGTCCATCTCCTGCCCATACCTGCAAATTTAAATGTAAGATGTTGTTTTACTGTGTATCTTAGCATAACCATTGTTGACAGATGCTATGGATTAGTTTTTAAACAGCAGACATCAGAACCAAACCTCGGTCAAAACATGCATACTGCTATTGGACGTATATGTTAACTCAGCCAAAACGTTTCTGGCAGGTTATCTGGGATTTCATACTTTTTCAACTGGACATTGAAATCAGAGTTTAACTACCATGGAATGCTGAAAATCTGCTTACAGCAGGTCTCTTTGAGTTCTAGAAGATGCCAAGCGCACTGATACTGTGCCTTGGAATGCTAGAGGTTCTGTTAGCCTTGATATGCATTGGAATGATAGCTAACGATATTGGTCTTGCAGATTAATTTGTAGTTCCTATACATCATATAATCCATGGAAGGAGAATAAGCAGGACTTTTAGTTCAGGGCACCTTCCTGTATCATTTGGATAGTTCCTCCAGTTATGGTAACTGTCCAAGGAACTTGTTGATGCATATTATTGCTGCATCCCTTATGCGGTTGTTTTGATGCACCCCCAAGACAGTGACAGTAGCAAGAATTTGAAGCACTATAGAACGGCCAATAATGTTCTTTCAATAAAATGAATTTCTTTTTGCTTAATTCAATTGATGAATTTATCAATTTAAGTAGTACAAGTCTGCAAAACAGTGCTTTAGTAATGTTTGCCCAATCACAAACCGTATTTTTATAACTTAAGGTTTAATTGTGGTATTCGCATGGAAATACGTACAAAAATGATGGTAACACCTGGGTTTTAGAAAGAAGTAGTATTTTTTTTTGGCATAAGATGGAGTGGCAGATAAGAGCTCACGTTCCGACGGTGTTCCTTCATTTTTGGCTACGGCGGTCAGAGCCGGCGGAGCAAGAAAAGGTCTTTCGGGTTTCTATAAAGGCCTTGTCTACCTCTACTAATGTCGTGCTTCATATGCGTCCTTAGTTTTCTTTCTCTGCGGTTTGCCGGAGCGATTTGGTGGTTTTGAAGGGGATTTGGAATGGATTGGGGGCTCCTAAGGCGTCGCTGGCTCTATGTTCACCTTGATCTAAGTTCTTAAGGCAAAATAGAGTTTCTGAGCTTTAATCTAGGAGCGAAAACTTTCTGGGTTGCGATTTGGAAGCAAAAACAACTTCTGGCAGTGATATAGAAACAACATTGCAAGGAAAACTGCTTTGGGCTCTGTTTATTTCTTTCTTTGTGGTTCATAGCAGTAGTAGTCTCGGCAACTGCATGCATAACTTTCTTACTACTATTTATAGTTTGTAGTATATTGATTTCCTTTGTAAACCAGCAAAATGGCAGTCAATGGCACGTGTTTGATGGCCCCTATGCATGGCCTTACAAGCCTCGCATGATCTTCATTTAAGCTTCAGGTAAGCCTTGAGCATTGGATTGGAACTGAGGTTTGATTCCCCAGGCTCATGTCATTGTGGAATCGTGTTCATATGTTTGAGTTGTGGAGTTGTGAAGTATTGGACTGTATTACTATGACATTGTACTGTACAGATGCCAAAATACTATTTTAAACAATGGTTGATGGTTTCCTAGTGCCCCCTTTAAAATCGGGTCAACAGGGGCCAGTTTGACCCGAGAAAGACCCTAGATGGGCGGACAGGATCTGTGGTGGGATGCAGTATGAAATGTGCCACGATCCAAGGGCCCAAAAACAATAATACATGCTTAAACAATAATACATGAACATAATCATAACATAATCATTCTATTTTTATTTCTACTAAAGAGTCAAGTATACCAACATGGTATACTATAGCCTTCTGCATTCTACTATGGAAATAAACAAGGTGCTGCGCACAGATGGTTGCCCTCTAGTTTCTTGAGGGTGAAGTGGCCTAAATCAAACCTGTTTTCACAATCTATATTTAAATTAAAACAGACCCCTACCATGTTCTTACAATTAGTTTGTAGACTCCCATTAGACATAGAGTATATGGTTTCTTATAACAACTAGATCGACTATTTCTTAGCTTCATGTGACTTAAACTATCGTAATCAGCTAATAAACAATCTTTCCGATGATGTTCCACCAAAAATAGTGAGACAAGTGGTACTGTTATTCTAGCCTTATTTGAATCATGTTCTGCGTATTATTATCATCAGTGTCTGGTGAAATTCAGATATAAAATATGTCTCACTTTTCCATGTGCGCAGGTTTTGTATGTGCCCTTAAAATTGCAGGCCACATATTCCTTGAGAGGGCAAGATCACTTGTTTTTCACATTTTCAATTAAATTTAGAATTTTCAACAGTCTTAAGTCTGAATATATCAGGTTCAGAGAGTGGAAGTGCATCATTGCTTTGTAAATTTGTAGCATATCCACAAGTGCTGGTATCAGGGGCAAAGCTATTCTCTTAATCATTGTTGTCAGATCCTTCTCCATGAGCTCTAGTACAAGTACTCTTCCTGTGGTATGGCCTAATATCTGAACAACATGAGTTGAAGCAACCTCGACCAAACCTTGAGGCAATCCTTGGCACATTGTTCTGGCATCCATAGTGCATTTGGTGAAGATGTTCAGAGGCCATTGATTGAGAGATGAGCTCGTCTCCCTTTTGCAAGGCCATTTAAATAATGATATTATAGTGTATTTGGTGAAGATTTTTGAAATTTTAAAGCAGAGTTCCAGTCCCAAAAATAACAGTTCTACTAACACGAAAGGTACAACAATGTACGATCTTGGAGACTCCTGCAGATAGGGCACTACTCAAAAAAGATAGACGTGTACCCTGGAGTCAAACATGTCTTTGTTTGACAAGATTTTCTCATGGAAAGTACATATGCTATATTGCTAGTTGCACACGATGAAGATGACAAAGTGGAGTAGGACTACAGATTCTTATGGATTGAGAAGTGAGAAGGTGCAAAATACACACAAATATAGCCAATCAAAAGGTCTGTTCCACCATCTTCTTATATTATAATGTTATACCGTAAGTCTTGGATTGGATCAAGCCCCAATTTGAATGACCGAGATCGTCTAGGTGCATCCGAAGGCCGAGATTTATCGCACGACTTCTTACCACCGTGATTGGTTAGGCTTTGATCTCTTAAGGGGAAAGGGTAATGGAAATGGGGTGAAAGGAAAAGGGAGGAGGAAAGAGGGAATGTGAAAGGCAAAAAGGCACGAGGAAAAGGGAAAAAGAGAAAGGGAAAAGGATGGGGATACGGAAAGGGAAAAACGCATGGGAAGAGAGAAAGGAAAAGAAAAAAGAAAAAGAAAGGGAGAAAGAGATAAGGGAAAATGGGAAGAGGGAAGGGCACGGGAAAAAAGGGAAGAGGAAAGTGGTGAAGAAAGGTTAAAATGGAGGGAAAAAAAGTATGGAAAAGTTGAAGGGAAAAAGGAAGAAAAGGGAAAGGTTGAGAAAAGAAGAAAAAAGAAGGGAAAAATGGCATGGGAAAAGGGAAAATGAAAGGAAAAAAAAGAGGGAGGGAAGGAAGAGAAAAAAAGTACCGAAAAAAAAGGAAAGAGTGAAAGGATTGGAAAATGAGGAAACGGGAAGGGAAAAAAAAGAACAAAAAAGGGATGGGGAGAAGGGAAGGAAAAAATGGCATAGAAAAAGGGAAAGGGAAAGGAAAAGTAGGAAGAAAAAGGGGAAAAGGTAATCTAAAAAATTGGCAGGAGAAAAAGGGGAAGAAAGAAATGGGAAAAGGGAAGGAAGAAAGGGCACGAGATAAAGGGGAGGAGGATAAGGGAAGAAAAAGGCATGGGAAAAGCGACCGCGAAAGAAAAAAGAAAAAGTGAGGGGAAAGGGAACTTGAAAAAAGAGCACGAGAAAAAGGGGAAGAGGTAAATAGAAAAAAAGAGGGGGGAAGGGCATGGGAAAAAAGGGCCGAGGGAAAGGGTGAAGAAAAGCGAAAAGGGAGGCAAAAAAAACATGGGAAAATGGAAGGGAAGAAGCGCGTGGGAAGAAGGAGAAAAGGGAAAGAGTGGGAAAGATGAAAAGGGAAGAGAAAAAGGGTTTAGGAAAAGGAAAAGAGAGGGGGGGAAAAAGGAAACGAAAAGGGAAAAAAGGCATGGAAAAAGGGAAAGGGAAAGGAAAACAAAAAAGAAAAAGAGAGGGGGAAAGGGACGAGAAAAAAGGGAAGAGGGGAACAGGAAAAGGGAAGGGGAAAAAGGGACGAGATAAAGGGGAAGAGCAAAAGGGTGAAGAAAATGGAATAATAAAAAAGAAAAGGGAAAAGAAAAGGGAGAAGAGGATAAGGGTGGGAAATAAGAAAAATGGGCATAGGAAAAAAGGGAAGACAAAAAATGTGGAAAAAAGGGCATGGAAAAAGGGAAAGGGAAAAGGAAATGAAGGGGAAAGGGGGAAGGAAAAGGAAAACGGGCAGGGGAAGGGGAAGGAAAGAAGGGATCGGGAAAAGAGGAAAATGGAAAGGAAAAAGTCCATCAGGAAAAGGTAAACGGGAAAGGAAAAAGAGAAGGGAAACGGAGGAGGGAAATGTGTGGAGAGAGAAAAAAAAAGGAAAAGAAAAAAAGTAAATATGTAAGGAAAACAAGAAAAAAGGTAAAATAAAATGGGAGTGTGGAGGGAAAAGAAAAAAGGTAAAAGCAAGGCAGAGTATATGGCATAAGGGACGAGAAACGATGTCGAAAGCTTAGCGAAGCTCTTTTGGGTTATTCTCTTATTACTACAATATCTTCTTATATATTAATATTATAATGTTTTAGGGTGTGTCGTGGATCACGCCCTAAAAGTTTGGAGGGTCGGGATTTTATTTGCTCGAAGTTAGACGGTTGAGATTAATGCCCATTTTCGTATGAATTTTTTGTAAGAAACCTTAGAATAGAGACGAGGATGGATTCTCTGCTGCCTATTCTGGAATTGAATCCTGCCTTGAAGATAGACTATGGCAGCTACTCTACCCGTTTTACTCTTTTATGATTCCTAAACTCAATCCAACAACCAATATTTGATGTTCTATAGTGCTTGAATGAGTAAACTGAGTCGATTCTTGGGTTTTAAGCTGGCGAAGAAATCCTTGGACCTTATGTATATGGCGCTTTTCCCTATATATTTTTTGGATGGCCGCCTCCATCAATGGTTGGTCCTGATGCAAACAAGGCTATGATATTTGACCATAAGCTCGATTCCTAAAACTAGAGAAAATCGGATACAGAGCTTCCATGGAACTTACAAGACCTGGCTATGGCCGGAATGACTGACACTACGTATACGGCTATGAATAATTGGCCAACAATTGTATGATATTTAGGTTGCTTTTGTAGATGGGTTTGGAGAGCAAGGTCATAAGGTTGATGTTGTATATGCTGCACCTCCAAATGCAACATTGCTGCTAGATCTTGAATTACTATCCTGCAAAGTAGTTGAAAAAGTTACAGCTGACAAGAAGATTATGAAGAAAGTCTTAAAGCAAGGAGAAGGATATGAAAACCCCAATGATGGCACTGTTGTGACAAGTATGTAGTTTGATAGAGATCAAGTTTTGTAAGAAAGAAGTTGTTTGGCAAATTGGTTGGGATTTATTCTGTCCTTTTATTTGCAGTCAATTATTGCAAAGCTTGAAGTTTGGGACTGTATTAGAAAAGAGAGGTTATTAAGAATAGAATAGAATAGAATAGATTTTTTAGCTTCCACGGAGACCGATTGGCCTATGGGACCCAAACAAAAAGAGAGCAGCAAGCGTATTACTGACAGGATTAAAAAACCCCCGCCCCGAAGGGTTTTCGAGGGAAAACCCTTAGCAGTAATAAGTATGCTGGCACGCTGTACAATTGTATAGGACAGTTCAATACCGTCCCGGAGGACACAGCTGAGTCCGTGCATCCATAACCTCCTGGAGGTATGACCCCAATAAACCCACTGACGCTGTATTCAATAACACATGCAACGGTTGGCCAGGCACTAGTAATCGAACATACCGCTCTCAGATATGGGCAAACGCTGGGCAGATCTGGAGGGCATGACATTCATCCTCAATGGCGCCCTGGTGGCAACACTGGTAAAGCCTTCACTCTCGTGCTTCCCGAGCCCAACATCCTGTCTCAATGCGGAGGCGATGTGCACCCGTGCGAATGGAAGCTATAAGTCTGTGCTTCTTCATGGGCAACTAGGTGTACAAGTACTGGTGTGGGCCTCTCGTGAGCCTAGGATTGGCTTGCTGCTGATAGTGCGCCAGCTTAACGTGCGTCAGAGCATCTGCATCCCAGAGCTTGCGAAGGAAAGTAGCATCTAGGTACGGCTTAAGTGATTTGTGATCTTTCTTTGTCCTTACATGTACGCATCTATTTGCCTGTGAGAACCACTGATCTTGCTTGTCCTTCCAGCAGGCTTTCAGGCGTTGGGGACACATCGCGATGGCCAGAGCAAGATTGGGTATCACCCATAGCGACCACCTTCTGGAAGTAGTTGGGCTATTAGAGCTTTTGGTTTCTAGGCGGGCTTTGCAAAAACACGCTTTAATTTGATTTGGAGCATCAAAAACTCATAGTGCGCCGGTTTTGACCAAGGCGGCAGGCGGATGAGAGTGAACCATATGAGTTCAGGATTGATGAAGGCGGAGAAAACTAAGGTGAACCATATGAGTTCAGGATTGATGAAGGATGATTGGTAGGCCAATGCCAGAAACTAGAAACTTAGTGATAGATTCAAGCTCTTGGTGTGTTATTCCTCATTCAAAGTCAAATCATCAACTATCCAAATGCTTCAAAACCTGCTTAAAATGTGGCAAATTACAACTTCAACTAGAAGTCTCTCATTTGGGATGCATACTGGCATCCTTCTTGTAATACTTTTTGTACATCAAGGAATTTGCAAAGGATTTATCACATATATATTTAGATTAGGTAACACTTCAAAAGAAAAATAGAAAAGACGAAGGGATGCTGCACGTCAAGCTGCTCATCTCTCTGCTCCTGAGGTGCGGTGTGATTATTCTTATACTTCTCTCAAACGTGTTTGGTGGTCACCACAGTAATTTGTCTCTATGAATTGATGTTTGTTCATTAAAGAATGATTTGATATTTGTTCATTCCATAGCTGTCAAGAAAGATCACTCTGTTGCAATAAAGAAAGCTTCCTTTAAAGGGTTTTTTTTTTTAATTAAAGTATTTTTAAGATGACTTGCTTTCCGACTCTTGAGTTGTTTTTTTATAAAAACGATTCTAGAGCCCCCAATGAATTGGCATACCAAAATGAAATGATTGTTGTTGGATCAAGGATTCAAAGAAGCATTTGCAGTATTGCAAAATAGGGAGATATATGCAGAACATACAGTACTGACAGAAGATGCCAATCACCTGCTGCAGTAGCTCAAGGCTTATTCTCAAGGCCTTTTGATGTCTTTGCTTGTCGGATGATAAGGTTTAATGACAAGATTTTGAATACGGCTTAATCCTTAGAACCTTCCTTCCTTCCTTCCTTCCTTCCTGGGCACCCAAGACATTCAAATACATGAAATTCAAATTTATGGGTCAGCACTAACAATCTCATATCAGTGCAAGTCAGCCATCATGAACACTTTATATTCCTAGCCTTGAAGCTGACCTCCCTGATTTGAGAGTCTGCAGACTAAGCTTTAATGCTATTGAAAAAGTAAGGCAAAACCCTTATGGACCTATGAAATCATACATGCTTCTGCAGTTAAATGTTAACTACTTTTATTCCGGTGCACTGTCAAGATTTTCATTTATGTGCAAGCTCATACCTTTTAGGGAGCCTCCAATGTTAGACACGTTTTATTCTATAAATTCCTCTTGTTCTCTGTATGGAAGTATCTAGCCTTGTCTTGTCTTGGGCTAACTATAGACTCATTTGTGAATAGGTACTAGTTACATAAAAAGATATGGCTGCATTGTCGTGGGCTCCTACCATATTATTTTCTTAGAAATGTAGTAGCTTCATAAAAATAATTTTTAGGCAGACCCACTGTATAATTTCTCCAACCAAATCAGTGTACTAAAAGTTGCCCAGTTATATATGGAACATAGAAATGTACATGACCTTCTATACTCAATCATTTGCAAGTCTAACTAACCAGGAGGCATCTTTTGGAAATTACTATAGGTTTTCCATGGAGTTATTTCGTTATAGACATTGAAAATAAACTCCACACCACAAACTAGTCGGCATGACTCAATCTAGGCAGATTTACTTTGCATTTTTGTATATACTCATGCATCGCATTAATATGCATCATATAATAATGCTTCTTTTTATCAGAACTTTCATCAAGTCTCCATAGACCTTTAACAACTATTTCTGTAATGTACTTACGTACCTCCTGAAAACTGGTTATGGTTGGCCATTCAGCATCTCCGATCCACTTCTTAGTCCATTTCACCACATCTGCAAACCAGCCACTATATTGAGATTGAATGAGCGCTTGATGAGGAAGTTTATCATCTGGCATGGCCCTAATCCTGTTCACATATGTCACTGTATGACACAATGCCTCCAGTTCTAGAGGAAAAAAACCTGTTTCGGCAAGCATCATGTGGTATGGTGTCTGTGGCTTTACACCAAGTTCCTCTAATAGAAATCATTTTTGCACTTTTTCTATTTTTTCCAGCTCTTTTGCGACAAACCAGGCCCCCAGACTGGGCTTCCATACAACACCACAGATCTGATTTTTACTCCGTAGAGCATTCTCCTTAATTTCCAATGTAAGAAATTATTGGCTCGGCATATGTTGAGCGTGCTATATAGAGTTCTTAATCCACCAGATGCTCTTTTTATTGCTGCTGCATTCCATTTGTAATTATTTGAGAACTCAATCCCTAGGTATTTATACTCTGAGACCTTTTCTAGGGTCGTATCGCCAACCTTAAAATCAGTTTCATCCTTTCCTCCAACAACCACAATTTTGGATTTATTCACATTAACCTCCATCTCTTTACTATCACAAAACTCCTTCAAAACATCCAAATGACGCTGCAGACCTTCTGCTGACCTGGATATCAATACAATATCATCGGCAAACAACAGCAATTGTATGACAAATTTCCCTAACCGGGCTCCCAATCCACCTAATCTGGTCATCCAATTTTCTAGTTCGTCTATACACAAACCAAAAAGTGTAGGCGAACACGGGCACCCTTGCTTAACACCTATAGTGTTTGCAATTTGGTCTGATCCATTAAAGGGAAATGACAACTCAACTAAAACTTCTTTATATAAGCATGAAACATCATTTCTTAACTCAGGAGGTACCTGGAGCATTTCAAGTCGAGCCGCTATGTCTTTTCTTTGTATTCGATCAAATGCTTTTGTTAAGTCAACAAATGCAAAGTAGCGCTTGTTTCCTGAACCTTTTGTTCCTTCTGCGATAACTCTTAAGGCCACAAGATGGTCTAATGTAGAGTGCTGACTCCTAAATCCCGCTTGTCCATATGCCCTCTCATCATGCTCATCTGCCCATGTTGTCAATTTGTTTTCCAGCATGGAAGCAAATAGTTTTGCAAAAACATTACTTATCAGAACTGTCCTGTAATTCCTGACATCGTCTTTGCTACCATTCTTGTGTATTGGCACTACTCTGTTTGTGCTCCACTCTCTTGGGAATCTTCCTGTAAGTAACGCTTCATTGCATATTTCTACTAAAACCAGGTGCAATTGACGCCCACCCCATTTAAACAATTCTGAGCACATCCCATACGAGTCTTTAGCTCTTCCATTTGCCATGTGTTTCAAAGCGTGTTCCACATCTGCTATTGTAAATATTGGTACCGGATCGCCTTCACAACCAATATCACTTGGACTATCAGTGTTATACAATTCAGAAACCCATTGTAATAAATCATTTTCTACAAGATTTCCAACCTGTGTATGCTGCTTAGTTTTGTTCCAAAACGTTTTTGGATCAGTTTCAATTTCTACTATTAACTTTTCTTCGTGTATGCGCTGCCATACCCTTTTCTTATCTTTTACTAGATTCCTATACCGTGCCCTGATTGCATCATCATTTGGCGCCTGTTTGCAATCATGTTTCGCAGCATAGCATTCATGATCAAACCACTTGCTACGATGATATTTAGTATGCTTGGAGAACCCAAATACCTCACCTGCTTTATCCATGATAATTTTCTTCAAAGTGCTACTCTTTTCATCAAACTTATTTGGCCATACAACTTCTGTTATCGCAGCATCTATAGCTTCCTCATATTTGCTAGCCAACTTATATCTTACCTTGAGGTTCGGTGGAGGCACCTGCTCTGGTGTGTTAATGATTGTTTCTGGTACCACCTCAAAACATATGGGCGCATGATCTGAGTCTGGTTGCCTGTCCATAATAGTGAAATTGTGAATGAATTTCATATCTTCTGCTCCTCCTAGTAACAAGTCTACAACACTACTTCCATTCGGCTGATAACACGTATGCTTGCCTGATAAGGGATATGCAGATATCCCGTTGTAAATTATCAAATTCAATGCTTCACATAGAGCCAAAACATGCTCGCTCATTCTGTTCCTGATCATAGGATCCCATGACTTACGGGGCCACGCTTCTTGTTCTGGGGTTCCTAGTAGCCACAGGAAGTCTTTCTCTCCTGACAATACAGAAGCTTGCTTATTGCCAATTCTGCCATTTAAGTCACCTGCTATAAATACTGTACCCTTTTCCCTGTATTTACATATGTCATGGGCCAGATAAACAAAGGGATCGCTGGAATTTAATTCAGGGTGATCATATACCTTGGATGGATAAGGATCTAGCGGCGCAAAATATACAATTGCTATATATATTTCCCTGCTTTTATTTTGGAGCTTCAGCCATAAATATTGTCTATACTTACTTGTATTGCTGATTGTGATATTCTTAATCAAATCCTTCCTGACATAGCACGCCAATCCACCCCAACCACGTTGACTTGTGCCTTTCTCATTCCATGCAGAACCAATCATTTCAAAATCCTGGATTTGCAATAATCTGTTAGTTTCGTGTTCCCATGTCTCTGTGAAAGCTATAATGTCATTCTTTGCAAAAAGCTCTGTGTTGCTTAGGATCTTGCTTTCCGTCAGTCCATGTACATTCCAAACCATGATTCTGAGGGCCTCGTATCCCTATGCTTTATTCCTTACAACAATGCGATTGTTTATGATATATGCATTCTTTCCTTCATTTTTTAGTTTTCGAACCTCTTCCAATAACAATTTTCTTTCTTTCTGTTGCTCCACAGTCAGATCATCATTCAACCAGCCTTTTTGCCCTTTCAGATGGCTTCGGTGCTGCATTATCCTCTCACGTGCTTCCCTTGAAGCAAGTTTAATAAGTACTGGTCTAGTTCTTCCTTCTGTTTTCTTTCCCAGTCTTCTACAAGTTTTGACTTCTGGATTATGCAGATGCATTGTGTTTGTAAAGAATTTGTCAATCACTGCTTCTATATCTTCATTTTCATCTTCCAACAGTCCAGCAACAATACGGTCTTCATGCTCTGTAATCCTGTTTTGTCCTTGAGTAAACAAATCTGAGACTTTAGTTTCTATACTGGAGGTAATTTGTGCTACAATTTGCTCTGGTGCTTGAAACTGTTGTTCATATCCTTCTTCAGAAGATTCTTCGTTTTCCTGTAATTCAGCAACAACATCTTTCAATTCTTCTACGGACTGTTTGAGTTGTTTAATCTCTTCTCGTGCAGATTTCAAATCTGTAGCAACATCCTTCAAATCATGCACTGAATGATGGAGTTGCTTGATTTCTTCCCTTGCATCTTTTAGATCTTTAGATAAGGAATGAAGTAGTTGTAGCAGTTCCGTGTGATCCAAGGCTTCTTCCCGCTGCACGCTTTCACTGCCGCCTTTTTCACTGTTGCCTTTCTGTGAGTTTTTCTCCGACCCCATATTGGGGTTCCGTTGAAAAATTCAGCCGTAACCCTAACTGTGGCGCCTAAAACTAGCGCCTAAAACTAGCGCCTAATACTCTAATAATCTTAGCACAATAGATGAAAAATGGCATGTTTTTTGTTGATAAGATGAAGATGGTTTATAGGTATTTCTAGGATGGGCCCTATGACACAATCAAGTGGCCAGTGAATCTCATGAGCTTTTGCAAAATCTTTGAGTACATACTGATCCTCCTATTAGGCGATAGAAAATCTAAAAAGCTTAAAATACTGAACGTGCTCCGAAACTAGACAATTTATCGAGAGCATGATGAAACTGAAGAGCGCTAGATAAAAGATGATTATTCCGCTATTAGTATATGCAAATGTGAGAAAATTGATGACCGCTCCTTATCAGGATGAGACACCCCACCCTTTCGAGTTTTCGAGAAAAACCCTAATGAGACAGTCGCCAACACTCTCGTTGAATGCAACCAGCATACGTCATCCAAGAAGTGAGCCGTTGCAAACATGATGGTGCTGACAACTGAGAGAACTGCAAAAAAGGATCTGCACTGAAAAGTCTGAAAATGAGAATGACCCGTTAGAAAGTTAGGAGCTTTAAACCAGGGCCCGTTCCAAACTATAATCTTATAAAAAGAATATAATAGCACTCGGAGGCCACGCCGAGGAAGAAACAACAGACCTAAAGGCACAAAGTACATGGGAAACTAAGAATAATGGAAGGAGCAAATGGGGCTAACAAACAAACCGAGACCAATGAAGCAAATGGTGAGGTATGGACCAATCTAACAAACAAGTTCACAGAAAGAGAAAAAAATTAGAATAAGGACATTATGCAGCAAAGTGGAATAGTCGAGAGCGAAGGACAAGTGACATAAAAGAACTAAGCATAGTAATGGGATGCAAAAGACGCCGCGTGAAACAACCAGAACAAGGGTATAGATGAAAGCTAATGCCCGCACATATCCAAAGAAAAGAATGCATCGGACGAAAACATAGGCACATGTAAAAAGCCTAAGGAACAACGAACAACCATGCAGTACAAGTGTTATCCACCAAATGCATAAGACCAAAGTATACATCAAACATATTGTGTAGAATATCGAAGGCCAGAAAATTCCATGAATGAAACTCCGTAGAAATATTAAAAATAGATGAGATGACAATATTTAACGTGAAAATCACCCACAAATACACGTAGAACCTCATATACAAAAGATAGAGGAAAAAAAGGATTGCACAGAGAACCAAACCCCAAACAAACATTTCAATGCAACCTAAAATGACGTGTAAGCACTTTCCAAGCACGTTGTTGATCCCAACCTCAAATAACTGCACACTCTGTAAGAATGTGCAAATATTTAGAGAAGATGAAGAAACGGTCTCCTAAGGGGAGATTATATGTCGAAATCTATAGAACATGTCAGACGTGCAATTATCCATGCAGATCGAGCATAACCAACAGTAAGATGTGTAGAGAGAGCAAGATTAGACAAAAAGCGTGGATAATGGGAACTAGCTCAAGGTCATGTAAGAAGATGTGATGCATCGTGTTCATACAAGATAATGCCAATTACAAAACCAATAGTAAGTACTAAAACCGACCCCACAAAGGCACAGTAACCTCCAATTGTCCGAAAATGTGGAAACCAAGAAAAAGGGGCGGTCAACGAAAAGGAAAATAACCTTGAAAGAAGACGGCCAAATGAAAATGGAAGCGCACATATGAGACTGATAAAATATGAAATGCATGTTAGAGAAATATACAAAGGGCAATATATCAAGCCTAGACCATGAGCCATATCGAAACAATATCCAAAGGAATAATACCAGCAACCTGGCCATCAAGCAAGATAGAGCACTCGAGTCAAGGAAATCAAGGGACTAAGTAACCAAAAACAATTTAAGCATGTGCACCATATGGACTACAACAAACAAGAAACTGGAGCCACAAAGATGAGATGGCACAAGACAAGGGATCATACTAGAAAAAGGGTCATAACTCGAAAATCTAATTTCAAGATATACTAGAACAAACATATGTATCTTAAGGGTCACTACAAGGGAGAGGGTAGAATGTGCAAACCATCGGGGCATACAACCTCCAAGACCAATCTGATCACATCATCTATCAAAACAAACAAGGTCGGTAAGAGTAGGAGAATAGCACATGCATACCAAAGGGAGTGTCATAGATTTAAAACTTTTTAAAGGGTCGTGACGAGGAAGTGCCGTGAAGAACCCAATTTGAGCATTGACTATAGCAAACTTGCATTTAATCGAGAGACTAAAACATGCACAAAAGTGATATGCACAAAAATTATATAAAGTGAGTGCTGAGTGCTTTTGGAAATCTGATTTGAGGATTGACTAGAGCAACCATGCATTTAATAGATGGAATAAAATATGCTTAAAGTACAAAAGTGATATGCATACAAATGATAAAATATACACAAAGCACAAAAGTGATATGCACACAAATGATATGAAGTGTTGAAATGATCATGTTATATGTTAGTTCACAAGGGAAGATGCTAGTTCCTATTTACATGATATGCAAATGCAGGAGATAGTGTGTTGAATTTGCATTTGACCTAGGTCATTGAATATTGCTTGGATATTGGTTCATAGAAATGCTTACTAAGGAGAGGTGCCAATTTAAGCATATATATTAAATGGTCGAATAGATTGGAGGCAAATCAACTTTAAATTACATGTCGCCCATTCGGTTCGGAACATCCTGAGATCAGTCCGCCTATGCGGCCGGATCTCTGCTAATAAATCTAAGATGTAAGCATGATCAATTTGAGCTAGTGTAGACGGTTGAATTGACAAGTTGTAATCATATGCTTGGGCTGTCGGGACCATAGTATATGATAAGGATATGATTGCTACAGTGTTTAGTTCATATCCAAATGAACAGTAGTTCATATGATTGTTAATGTTGAAATAATTGTTGTACAAGCAATTAATCTATATATTTCTCTTCATTGGTATCAGAGCCAGGTTAGTCAACATGGCTACCAGATTTGGTGCTAACTTGTTAAATTCTATTGAGGTGTTTAAAGGTGATGGAGGCTTTCAAGTTTGGAAGCAGAGTATCAGAAAAGTTTTGGAGTTTGAAAAATTGTGATATTTGATTGATCCAAATACCATTAGACATCTTGGTGTGACTGTGAGCGTAGGAACAACTAGTCAAGGGGGAACAAGTTCTAGCTCGAGTGGTGAAGGCTCCACTGTAGGGGGAACCACTAAAAGTGCACCAGTAAACTCAGCTCATACAATAGTAAGTGAGGAAGATGAAAAATTAAGGATTATGCAAGCTCAGGCAATTATCTGTTGTAAGGTAGGGCCTGTGATCAAATTAAAACTCAGAGGTATGACTCCCAAGGAAATGTGGATGTATATGATTAGAGAATATGAAGCAAAGACCTCGTCACAAATTGATGTTTTAGAAAAGCAATTGAGGAGATTGAGACTGCATGATAGGGACAATATAACTGAATTTTTTGAGAAATTTGATTCTATTATTGCAGACTTGGAAGGTGCTGGAGTTATTTTGAATGAAGAATATCAACTGCTAGCTATATCAAGAGCAGTATCCCACAATGCACATCTTGCTACCTTGGTAAGAAATGTTGCGAAATCGAAAAAGCATGCTATAAGAATGGTAAGAACAGAGTTTGAGCAGTGTAAACTTCAAGATGAAGATGAGGAAAACTCTGAAGTATTGTATGCTGGGAAATACAAAAAGAATAAAGATAAAAAAAGGATAGGGCCATGTTATAATTGTGATAGTTATGGTCATCTTAAGGCAGACTATCCAAAGGTTGGGAGAGAAATTGTGTGCTATAATTGTGAAGGCAAAGGTCAACAGCAGCAAGTTGTCCAAGTCCTAAAGGTCCTAAAGGAAAGGGGAAAGATAAAGGCACAGTAATCAAGAAAGGATATGAAACCAGGAGGGGAGTTGCAAGAAGGAATCCCACAATAAATTTGACTGAAGACAAGCGTGTTGAAGAAGATGAAAATGATGAAGATGCAGAGGTAAGTATTTCTGAAATGCATTCCTTAACTAGGAATAGAATTGACCATGATGTCATGATATTAGATTCTGACAGTAGCTGCTAATTCCAACATTCTAAAAGGTTGCAAAGGAAGGAAGGGAGGACATGTTCAATTAGGGAATGGGGAGCTCCAAGAAATAGAAGATGTAGGTGTCTTAGAATTATTTGATTTGGAAGGAAAAAAAGTGCAATTGGAAAATGTTCTCTGTGTGCCAGGTCTAGTAAGGAATCTGATTCTCAATTAGTTGACCTAGGCTACAAGGTTCTATTTGAGAAGCTGCAATGTAAAGTCTTTCTTAATAATAAAGTTATGTTCTTGGGAAAAAGAGTTGGAAACTTGTTTGGTCTATGCAATGATCACATTCTAACCAGCATAAATTATATTGGACATCCAACATTAAAAAGGTGGCACCATAAAAAGTGCCATGTGAACTCAAAAACCATTGAATTGCTGATGAAAAAAAGAATGATTAATCTCAGTAACGATGCTGAAGAACTTAAGTGTGCAGGGTGCATATTAGGAAAGCACAACAGGCTGCCTTTTAGAAAAACTCTCAAAAGAGCTAAGGGGTTGTTAGATTTGATTCACACAGACTTGTGTGGTCCATTAAACATGACCAGTTTATCAGGGAAGAGATATTTTATGACTTTAATTGATGATTTTAGTAGAAAAACATTTGTCTATTGCATAAAGACAAAGGATGCAGCATTTGAGATATTCAAACAATTTGTAAATGAGGTGGAAACAGAAACATGGGAGAAAAGTCAAGTGTTTAAGGTCTGATAGAGGAGGAGAATTCATATCTGATAAATTTAAATTCTATTGCAGGAATAAAGGAATTAAGAGAGAACTCACTTGTAGGTATTCACCTCAACAGAATGGAATTGCAGAAAGGAAGAACAAGACAATTTTGAATGCAGTTAGAAGCATGATAAAATCTTCAGGCTTAACCAATTTCTTTTGGGATGAAGCAGTTAAAACTGATGTTCATGTTCAGAACATGTTGCCCTCATTAGCCACAAAAGATACTATCCCAGAAATGCTGTGGTCTGGAAAAATTCCACATTATGATGCCTTGAAAGCATATGTGTGCCTGGCCTTCGTACATGTTCCAGACGAGCTTAGGAAAAAACTCGATGACAAATCCTTGATAACATACATGGTAGGATATGATGCTCAATCACTATTTGACCCCCAAACGAGAAGGATTGTGATAAGTAGAGATGTTATCTTTGATGAAGATCAGTTTTACAAGTTAATACCAAAGGTGAATATGAATGATACTGCTGCAGAATGCAAGGCAGAAGAAGGTACAGCAGAAGATGCAATCACAGAGATTAAAAAACCTCAAGAAAGTAGGCACTTCAAAGCTATTGATGTTGATTCAGAAGATGAAGACATAGTATCAAACAAGGAAGGTTTTGTTAATACTATGAATGGCAATACTAATCTGAATATTGATGCAGATAATAAGGATAACCTGGCAATTCAAGATAACAATGCTGAGAGAGTGGGAGCAGAACCTGATAATGAGACAGCACATGTCAAACAAATAAAAAAGAGTAGACAAACAGAAGCACAGAAGTTGCAAGGAGAACACAATCTAGACACAAGTCGACTTGGGAGGGATGAACATGGAAGGAGCAAGAGACTTCAAGAAAATGAAGGTGAGATTCATGACTTATTTGAAATTCTAATGCACTTAGATACTAATGTACCTAAGTCTTATAATGAAGCATTAACTATGGCTGACAAGACATAATGGAAAAGGCCATGAATGATGAATTGGCATCATTTAGAAGGACAGAAACTTTTGAATTAGTGGATACACCTGCAGGAAAAAACATAGTTGGAAATAAATGGTTATTTAAACTAAAAACTAGACCTGATGGGAAGACACCAAAATATAAGGCCAGATTGGTTGCTCAGGGTTTTTCACAGAGAAAAGGACTTGATTATGAAGAAACATTCTCATCATTAGTCAAAATGAATAGTATAAGAATGAAAAAAATAAAATAAAATGAATAGTATAAGAATGTTATTATCCATTGCAAACGCTTGTGATCTTGAAGTGCATCACATGGATGTCAATACTGCATTTTTAAATGCTAAACTTGAAGAGGACATATTTATGAGACAACCATCTGGCTTTGAAGAAGGGAAAAATAAGGTTTGGAAATTAAATAGGGCTGTATATGGGCTTAAGCAATCACCCAGAGAGTGGTATAAGTGTATGGATTCTTATCTAATTGTCCAGGGATTTAACAAGTTCAGAAATGATGGAAATATCTATAAATTTGAAGCTGGGAATGAATGGTGCATTATTGCACTTTATGTAGATGACAACATCATGATAGCAAAAGGAAAAAATTGTCTACAACATTGCAAAGATGTCTTAAACAAAAGATTCAAGATGTCAGACCTTGGAGAGTTGCAAAAATTTTTAAAGATTGAAGTTAAAAGAGATCGAGCCAACAAGACCATAGTACTAACTCAGAAATGCCAGATTGAGAACATGCTTAAAAAGTTTAAAATGGAGGAGTGCAACACTTGTAAAACACCTGCAGTTCCAGGTTGCAAAATTTCTGATCAAATGTGCCCAGCAAATGACATAGAAAGAGCAGAGATGATGAATACTCCATATAGATCCTTGATGATGTTTATCCTATGTGGCCAATTGTACAAGGCCTGACATATCTTACATTGTAAATATTTTGAGCAGATATAATAATGACCCTGGTAGAGATCATTGGATTGTAGCAAAAAGGGTGCTCAGATATCTTAAAGGAACAGTGGATGTAGGGGTAACATTTTGCACAGAGGATTTGACTTTAAAATCATACTGTGATGCAGGTTAGGGAGGTGATATAGACACTAGAAAATCTACTGCAGGCTATCTAATGTTGCTAGGTGGTGGACCAATAGCATGGAAGTGTAAGAAACAAAGCTCAATAGCTTTGTCAAGTGCTGAGGCAGAATATGGAGCATGAAGGACAAGCAGTTTGGGTCTAATTTCACACTGTCGATCCTGCATTTTGTACTATAGATATTATTCGTAATTGTCGGCCAAGTTTTTTGAAATATCATTGTGAACTCGCTAATTGGGTGCAAAGTATCAGCATGATTACTGAAATAAATCCAACATGTGAAGCATTAGATTAGGGAATTGATGTAGATTTGTGAGTGCGTTTGGCAGTATTTTGGAATTGCAGCTTATAGAAAAAGAGGTTCTGGAGGATCCCAGATTTAACAAAGCTACAAAATCTCTTATTTCAGATGCCAAAACTTTCAAGGTAGCTGAGGAGAAAGCATTGGCTCTTGCTGATGAAGAGCTTCTGACTAGGTGGCAAAGGTGTGCATTGTCTTTGCCTGGTTTGGAAGCATATACTCATTTTTTGTACTGGATTCTTACTTATCCTGCTCTTATTCAAGCTTTCAGTGTTAAGGAATATTCATCTCCATAGGTCTAAAAGTATAAGCCACTATCATGCTATTTTCAAAATTGGTTTTCTCCAAGACCATTAGAAGCAATAGATCACAAGGCATTCAAAATGTTGATCTATCAAAGGGATGCTTTGAGGGCTTTTAATAATGCTATTCCTTTTGTAGTACCTTTGTTGTAGTATCTAGATAATAATGTATGGACTGTTAGTTCCAAGTTGAGAATACATTATAACGAGCTTTCCATTGTTGCTCCTCTCTTTCAAGTTTTTATGCGGCCTTTTGTGTATAAAGCCAGCAAGATCAGTGCATGTAGCATAGATATATTTTGAATTGAGTTTTTCTCCATCTCCAGTTTTTGCATCATTGAAAAACCAATGTGGCTGGCTTATTGACATTCGAGAGCACCAAGATGCATTTGAGTTTTTCAATTGTTTATATGATACCGAAATCAAGATCTTCCAGTTTTAAAGTATGGTTGTTGAACCCAAGCACAAATTTATGTTGGAGATTGTTCATACAATGGTAAATAGCTTTTATTTTCTTGCCTGAATCTTGCGTGTATTAGCCGTCATATTTGGAGATCAATGGAGGCATGCAGCTTATATTTATGGCATAGAATCGTGCTTTGTTCATGATATCTTTAATGATTAGCATGGTGTCTAAAGTAGATATGGTATTTTGTTGCTGAATACAACTAAAGACAATAGAATCCATAATTTGTAGGTGGAGATGGTGGTCATGAGTGCAGCTTATGTATCTTTGGCAGGGTATCATGACCAATTATGAATTGCATCATCAAGCTTTTGTCATGCTAGAAACCAAAGATGGGCTTTTTGAGTAGATAAAGTGTTCCAATCAAATGAGAGGAGCTGAGCCTTAAGGTATCCCGCAGGGTTATGCATTCTAGTGTAGCAGCTATCTGATGTTTTGCTGTAAGCTGCCAGCGTTTTGCTCACAAATGTTTCCTTGCTTTTATCTATATATGATCAAATGATGACATGCTCGTTATTTTGGTGTATAAACTTAATGAAAGTCTACCGCAACATGAAAGTGACAACATTGTTGACTGTGCAATGCTTATACAAAGGTACGTTATCTGATGTGTTCCATGTATCCTGTATATTGTATTCTTCAGCATTGATTGTTTAGGCATAGCTTCTTTTACTAAAAGCTTCATAATGAGTTATGCATGGCTAAAGCTTTGTGATGTTGAAGTTGGAGCCCTGCCTCATCAGAGTATTTCCCCTTCAAATCCTCTTAGGATCCTTCCATGGAGTGCATTGTAAATGGATCATATGTTTTCTAGCTTTATTTAAAGGAACCGTTGTAAGAGCAATGGCTCTGAATATGGGCATGCTTGCCTCTTACAATCAACGTATTGAGTTCTTGAGAGATACTTTGAACTTCACTGATATTCCTATTGGCATTGGTGAGTATTATAGCCTCCGGCATGAGCGTACACATTGTTTTTTGTTGTTATTTAACAAGTTAGACTTTTATCATTGTAGGTGTTAGTGTAGTTTCAGAATTTTGTGCTTCAGCTTGCAGTCTCCCTTTGATTATCTGTGTGCAGATACATAAGATGCATCCCCATGCAGATGGCAAATTTTCATATTCAGGGTCTTTAGGTTGTGCCTTGAAAACATAAATATCAGTCGGACCTTTGTTGTTTTACATTGGATTTGGAACTATACAGAAATTTGAGGTAAGATGCTTTGCAACACAGATGGCAAATCTTTAAATAGTTAGACACTGGGTTTGCAGAAAATATCTAGTTTCTTCCGGCCAAAACGGTACAAGATGAGTTACATATTGCTTTAGAAACAAGTTGACAACAATAAATGTTTAAGCCTCGGTGGGATTTTCACATGCAATATTTTTTGCTGAAGCCAAGCGAGAGAAGGAATCCAGCTCTATCTAAATAAGCATTCAGAATAAGAGAAACGTGAGGATCCAGGCTCTTAATAATGTAATATGGAAAAATTTAAGCTCATCAGTTCTGTACCATTTTTGAGGCTTCAATCTTGCAAAAGCCAAAAATAAGGATATATAGATCTAATTTACCAGAGAACAACACATTTATACATTGTTTGCTAATGCAAATGCGATGTTGAAATAAAATAAAATCTAATAGAATAAAACATGAGAAGATAAAAAGAAAAGAAATTTGTTATGTACATTATATGATCGTAATGTTAACCATTAACTTTTGAGATGTCTAAAGTATTAAATTTTGTACGATATTCATAAGCACATAATAGTGGAACCATTGCTTGCTCATGTAAGGGATTCATAACGACTCAATAATGCAATCATTGCAATATTAAATTCATAAGCACATAATACTACAATGATGGCAAGCATTAACCATTTCTAGGCAAGAAAATGGCAAAGATAAAAAGATGATGGTCAGACCCTAGACATGATGGACGTATGCTAATGATATATTGAAGAAAGAAATGACCAAAGGCTTGCAAAAATACAACCAAGAGCTATCATTTTGTACATTAATATATTGAGAAAGAAATGACCCACAAAGGCTTGCAAAAATACAACCAACAGCTATCATTTAGTACATCAGACAATGAAAAGGAAAGTAAGGCATAATTATGGAGAGAATTAAGGGCCATTGACCTATACTAGAACGGACGCAATTAAAAGCTTACGTTTACATCTTAAGAGGTTAAATACAAATCATATTTGACTTCAAAAACCCTTAGATTTGAGTTGGGTTTAATGCTTCAATGTGACTATCAATTATATGGGTTGGCCCATATAGTTGATTGCTACACTCCCTAAAATGCATACATTCCACTTAAAGTAATCCATACATATAACTTCGACTTTGACTTTTACCTTTGATTTTGGGGTTAACTTTTTTTTTTTTTTTGAAGGACGAACAAAAAGTTTATTAATGAGCAAGAATAAGTACAAAATGAATATTTCTCATCTAGTTGTGTAAACACAAGAAGATGCTACTGGAACACGAGCCTGCGACACCATGTGCTTACTCCATACTAGATAAGTAAAAGGAGATAAGGCTCTGCTTAAGAGTCTAACCGCATTCAATCTGTAATGGCGTCAAATCCGATATAACTACCGGAATCTCAGGAGAGTTTGAAGATGTAACTTGGTCCTTCGACAAGACAGTATTATCTTCAGCCAAATCAGCCCACTGAAGTGGAGCAAAGCGACCACATGCAGCAGAAGGATCAGAATCACGTATAGCAAGTGCAGAGGAGAGCTGAGATGCCGAGGTGTTAGAACCCTTAGCTGACTTTCGAGGTTGATGAAGAGCCGGTTGATGTTTAGGAGGAGGGTGGGCACCACGACGATCAATGTCCATGTACTGCCCACGAGCTTCTTCAACCTGCTCTTGCGACCTCTGGATCTCATCCATCCTTTGCCTCTGTTGATCCAGCAGCAGAGGCGCGGGACCAACGGCTGGAATAGATGTAGAAGAAGTCACAGGGGGATAAGAGACATTCATTGAAGAAGGAGCAGAGCTAGGAGTAGGATTTGTAGCGGAGGCAACCGGAGGAGCCTGCTGGTAAGACTTACAAAATTGAGCAAAGAGAGGGGCCTCAGGGAACATGAGAGCTAGCTCTGGGCCATTTAACAATCGTAGCTTGAATGGAAAGAACATGGGCCCACTTTGAACAACAATTGTCTGAGGCAGATCACGATGAATAGGGCATGCTACACAAATCTTAGTAATGCCATTGGTTATAGCATGTTGCAGGTGAAGTCCAATCTCACTAGCAATAGCAGAAATGAACTCAGGATCTTGAAACTCTGGAGGGAAACTTGATGCATTGGCTGAATAAAGTCAACCTATCTGGATTACTTAAAATAGATTAATACAATCCCTATATTTAAATAAGGCTTGGGGTTAACTTGATGCATTGGCTGAATAAAGTCAACCTATCTGGATTACTTAAAATAGATTAATACAATCCCTATATTTAAATAAGGCTTGAGGCAAATCCACTCTGTGATGATAACAAGATATATAATCTAAAGAGAATCTTTCATAGTATACGACATCCATTCCTTGGATTCCTGCATAATAATGCTTGTATTGGAAATATTTTAAAGGTTTAGACCCACAAGAGATCAATAATGTTGTTTCTAGTATGACAATTGCCATGATTCCCTTTATTTAACCCTTGCTAGACAGAGCTGTCAAGCTATGCTTCATCTTTTCGAGAAGTCTGCACAAGGATCTGGGGAGGCATATTTCAAAATACGATATATGAGCAGACTGCCCATATCCAATACCTCGTTGGACCAGTGGATCTGGCAGAGCCCACTTCATTTCCAATGTTGATTTTTATGAATCTAGAGTACTGCTATAATTGCTACATTTTTTTATGGTGTAAAGTAGCATGTCATCAATACGAAATAACTATAACTGTACTCGATGCTTCAATATTTATTATTCTTCTTTCTCATGTTCAGTAGCTCCTATAGTGATGCGGATGACAAATGAGGAATGCATCGCATTTGGTATATAATGTTCATTCCTGTAGTTTTGATGCATAAAGAAAATATGCTTCTTGCTGATGCCATGGACATCAAAATAGCTCATATAGAGTAAGCATACGTTTAGTGTAGATTGGGCAAAGGTATCTAACTTGGATGTTCTATTTTTCCTAACATAACCAGGTGCGAAGAAATCTGCTTTATTTTACATGTCTGAATTTGTTGAAGACTATGAATTGACATACCTTCTTGGCCAGGTACACCATTCAGGTTCGTGTAAGAATGTCGTCGTAGGTGTGGCTATCCACTGTCCACCATTGTAGAAATCTGCTGAGATGAATGAGAAGCCTATCTATTTTGTTGGTTTCATGCGAGTCGCAGTGCAAGAATGTTGTAATTATGTGCCATAAGGAGAATTATCAGCTCTCATATTGTATGCATCAGTCAAACACCATTAAACATACATGTTACTTTTATGCATTGAGTGCATGACTCAGATAGGGTGACAATAAAGAGCTGAAATATGTTACCAATGTGAAATATGTTACTATTACGATAAAGAGACTAATTTTGTTCACATTATGGGTCATAGATAACTCCAGAACGTGAAAACGTTGAAAACTATAAAATTTAAAAGTATTCAGAAATACGAAATACGTCATCATCGTTGCAAAAATTACAAGGTTATTCACCTTGTACCATGATATGTCACAAGATCTATCAAATTATGCCATAATAATGTACCATAGGCTGCAATTTTCCATTGTTAAAACCCAAAAAACTAGTAAAACTTTGTATTAGATGTTTTATATCGGCAAATACGAAATAACTTTAATTGCACTCGATTCTTCAATATTTATGATTCTCGTTTCTCGCGGTTGGTATATAATGCTTATTCCTGTAGTTATGATGTGTAAAGGAAATATGAAGAAGATATGCTCAAGAGAACATGAAAAAAAAATGCTTCTTGCTGATGCCATGGACATCAAAATATGTCACATAGAGTAAGCATATTTTTAGTGTAGATTGGGTATCTAACTTTGGATGTTCTATTTTTCCTAATATAACTGGATGCGAGGAGGACTGCTTTATTTTACATGTCTGAATTTGTTGAAGACTATGAATTAATATACCTTCCTGTCCACGTACAACATTCAATTTCACGTCGCAACGAATTTTTTTCTTTATGCTGGGATTTTGAACTAATACGCTTGTTTGCTCATAAAGTACTTGGGATAGAAAGCAATAGTTTGAGATGTTGTTGTTACTAGTATTGTGCTGTTTGCCAAAGGTGTTGCCTCCACCCTGCACTCTGAAAGCCATAAATTGTGGTCTTGCAAGATGATGTTTATATGACAATGGAGTTTGCATCATTTGGAAAATCGTTCAAGGTAAATATAATGTCTTTTTCTGTTTGTTGTTTAATTTTCACCTACTAAAATTTCATAGGTAGTCCTCATTTCAATGAACCTAACCCATGTAGGAGTTAATATTTGGTTAACGCCATTAGGCATATAAATTTTGACGATGATGTGTGCTAAGTATAGATGTTGTAATATACCTGAACATGTCTTAAAGAAAGTGCTTTCTTCCATCGTTTTTATTGTCGTAATTTCGAGAGCACCAAGATGTAAGTTACACTATTGTTTGAATAATCATCGATACTTGGAACGCATACACTAAGCTAGTTCAAGATTACCTAGTGCAGAGCCATGAATTGCCTTCACATTAAAGCAAAAATCCACAAAATGCTATCCATTTTCATAATACGTCTTCAAGCCAACTACATTTCCTTCAACCTACAAGCAATCTATATTAACCTAACAAAACATCAAAGATTTCGCATCTTAAGAAAAACAGATTCAAGGAATACCTTAATGATGCTCTACTATAGGAGAGTTTCAGGCCAATAACCCCAAGCCTAAGACACAAAATGATACATTGGCAAACCCATTGCTATTTTAGCACAATCTTCTTCTGATATCAAATTACATTTCATGAACAGCAAGACACAATGCATTTATCTATTTAAAACAACCAAATAAATCTAAATAAAATAAACTATAATTGCATAACACTTTCGTACAAAAGCATGCTTGCAATTTACTTGATTACAAAAATTTGGCTCCACATCACTATAATCTAACAACTACGTGTTCTAAGCAGGCACAATAGAAACACAAGCCAGAACCTAAGTAACTAAGAAATCCATGATTTCTCTGGCATATTTAATACAAAACATATTAACTGCCCTATTATGTAAAAGAATCCGTTACAACTCTTGTGGATCACATACAAGTGCTGACAGAGTGCCTCCATCTTCATACCCAAGCAATGCATCTCTACTTGATTCTCCCTCTCATGAATGTCATTCTTGGTATCGTAATTCAGGAGCTCAGAGGAATATAGTAACCTGACTATAGAAGTGGAAGAACCAAGTTTCTTTTCTCTCTCATTGATTCTCCCTCTCATGAGTGTCATTCTTGGTATCTTAATTCAGGAGCTACTTCTCATATGACCTTCCACCGTCAATTCTTCTTCTCCTGTCAGACTCTTGACTCCCCAAAAATAGTTTGAATTGATGACTCTCCAAGGGATTGGAATTGGAAATATTTTCTTTTTTGCTTTTAAACGCATCTAAGAAATGTATTTGAAATGTCTTGCATGTCCGAGAACTAACGAAAAATTTACTTTCCATTAGTATAACTACAGATGTAGGCTATCAAATCAACTTTCAACAGAACAAGTGCCACATCCGAGATCCTGATGATATTGCAGGCTTCTCTATTCTACTTGGGATTCGATATAGCAATCTCAATCATCTTCCTCAAAGCTCTCCTCCTCCCATTGAAGCTACTCACATCAGTGACGACTGAGATATTTACACTCTAGCATCATCGACTAGGCCACATCAGTGCTCCACAGCTGCAGCAAACTCACCAACACTGGGCGTATTTGTCACATTTCGTCTCCCAAGCGCATCCGCCATGCGTGTCTCCAATGTAAAATCACCCGGTCCATTTTTCCCACTGCTTTTTCACATGCTTCATGCGGTCTTGAGCTTGTTCATGCAGATCTTGTAGGGCATGTATACTACCCAACTTTTGGGGATGCCCAAACATTCTGGTTCTTCTTGATGATTACACCCACAAACTCTTCACTTATCGACTAGTTTGGCTTATCCGCCCCCTCCCACCCCGGTCAAGTATCCGCCCCCGCCCGTCGAAACCCCCTCCCCCCCCCCCCTTGCCATTTTCGTATAGTTCGTTTTTAAGAGAATAATTTTGGTTAAATATTTTAAAGTGACAAAATAAAATGAAGTGATCAGTTTTTTTCTGCCAATGCAGAAGCATACCATCTCATGGTCTTTGGGTGTAAGGCATTTTTCACCACAGCCTTTCTCACAAGATGGATTCAAAGCGTCTCGATCCTGGTATCATACTCTACAGAATGTTCTTCGCACCCTTGGTTTTCACAATTGCCCAGCTAACACTAACTTAGTCTCTATGTCCAACACCGTTTTCCATATTCCTAGCTGTATATATTGATGACTTGCCGATCTTCCAGTCTCAAACATCAGCTTTCTCTTCATTTTTCCATGAAAGATCTTGGCATCGTGCACTATTTTCTTGGCATACAACTCATTATGATTCCATCAAGCGAACTCTCTCACTGAGCCAACACAAATATTTTCAAGATCTTCTCTCCCACCACGGGCTGCTCGCTTGCAACTCCCTTGGATCCCACATTCCATCTCTTACCCACTGATCACCCTTGCACCCAAGATTTTCAATACTTCCATGATAATTATCGCTCCATTGTGCACTCCCTCAATGCTAGATGTCCATACCTCGTTTTTCCCATTTGCAAATTAAGGCAGATCCTCAATGACCCAAAACAGTCCCATCGCATTGCCTTCAAGCGCACCCTTCGCTATCTTGCAGGCGCCATTCACCATGGATTACTCTACCAATACCAAGGCAGTGGGGGCAATTCCCTCGTCATGTTCTCTGATGCTGACTGGGCAAATGACTCTCAAATCTACAAATCTGTCTCAGGCTATGTCTTTACTTTTGCTGGTTCTGCCATATAATGGGCCAGCTCAAAATAGAATTACACGGCACTTTCTACCACAGAAGCCGAGTGGAGGTGTTGCAAATCATGACCGAGTCTGTTAATGAAACTGCATATATTAGGAAGGCAGAGTGCCTTTATAAAAAGGCAACATGAGCTCCTTTTATCTTTCACCTTTTTCCATAGAAAATACCTTTTATGGTACCTATATATTGTAACACATATCATTCAATACATGTGTCTTGTATTGTGGTGTATACTTGTCTCTCTTGTGTTTTCATAGTAAACTAGTAAGTTTAACATGGTATCAGAGCATTAGATCAAGGTAGCCTGCTCTGTAAGTTTTAGACTTTGTGAATCTGTCATAGTAGAAAGACATCCACGTTCAGCTGATTCGTTGTTATGCTTTCTTTTATTCTTAAGAGCGCAACTGAAATTTCTTAGATGATCTGTTGTGGTCTGTAATTTTCTCAGAAAGATCTGTTGAATCAGCTGTTAATAGGTATTGCAAAAGTATTATGTGCACATCTTTTTAAACCATTAACTGCCTGCTTTGTAGTCTTGTTGGTCGAAACAGGTTGTTCTTATTCCAGACATGTTTGTTGTTGAACCAAAGCTGATGCTGCTTCAGTAGGTCATGAACCAGCTACAGTGAATTTTAGTCCTGCATAATTTGATCGATGCCAACTTTGCAGCTTAGTTGATTAGACCTTCCTGGCGTGATCTTACTAAAGTGTGCTTAGTAGTGACATGATGTGATTTCTAGCTATTAGTAAGGGTCAAAAATACAAAGTTAGAGGATCGTAATAGTGGTCTAACTGAACTGTGTGCTGATGAGTCATAGACTAATTGTTTTGTGATTGATTTAGAAATGAATTACAATTGAATTGTGAAGTGGATAGCATTATTTGAGCCATAAAAATGTGCATAATGTGTGATGCATATTGCATTAAATCTATCAAAAGGACATCTAGCATTATATGCGTGAAAGCATTTTATGATGATTGAAATGGGATTATGTGATGCACATTGCAATGTTGCACCTGTTTGATGATCTAATTAAATGTTACATGAAGTATGAATATTGGAAACTTCATTTGAACTATGTCTGGACGATTGTGACAGTGCCTTATTTGTATTAATGGATGTAAATGCTATAAACTGCAAGTGTTGATAGTCTAGCATTCTATAACCTTTAACAGAACTGCTGATGGTCTATCATTGAGTAGTATTGCATCAATGGATGTATGGCCTCTGATAAAACTGTTGATGGTCTATCATTGAGAAGCACTGCATCAATGGATGTATATGAGGCATGTGCTATTGGGAAGCAATATGTGAGATGTGTGCTATTGGAAAGCAACGTGTGAGGCATGTGCTGTTGGGAAGCAACATCGCCCTCCTTTCAATGCGAAAGGGGACCATGCAATTTATATTTGGGAACTTGTGCATGCTGATGTGGCCCACTACCTTATGCTTTGAGTGGTGCACGATATTTCATCTTGTTTATAGATGATTTTTCCCGTAGAGTTTTTGTATATTTTATCTCTACGAAGTCCCAAGTTTTCACCAAATTCCATGTGTTTAAAGGTATGTTGGAGACTCAGATTGGCAAAATGATCAAGAGATTACGTACTGACAATAGTGGAAATTTACCTCTACTCAATTCAAGTGTTTTTGTGAAGAGCACGGGCCTATCATCACTTATTCTCCTTAGCAAAATGGTATTGTTGAGTATCAGGAACATGTGATAATCAATGTTGTTCGATGTATGCTTATTCATGCTGGTTTGGATAAGTCATTTTGGGCAGAAGCTGTGGCTACTGCTGTTTATATGCAAAATCAAACAGTAACTTCTTCTCTGAAAGGCGTAATTCCTTTGCAATCATGGACAGGAGTCAAACCAAATGTTCAAAATTTGCGAGTTTTTGGTTGTCTAGCCTATGTTCATATTCCAAATGAGAAAGAAAGAAGCTTGATCCAGCCGGCCTTATAACCATATTTGTTGGCTATGCTGTGGAGGCACAGGGATGCCGATTTTATGATATTGCTACGCGAAGAATCATTACTAGTCGTGATGCAGTGTTTGATGAGTCTACTATGACTGACATGGTTACTCATCGTCATGACTATAATGTTATTCTTAGCGATTTTGGGATAATGGGTCTTTACATCCTCATGTTGGGAATGAGCTTGTAAATGTGTCTTCACATCCTCATGTTGGGAATGAGTTTGTAGATGGGTTTTTACATCCTCATGTTGGGAATGAGCTTGTAAATCCTGAAGTGGAAGATGTCGAGGTGTTTGTTGGAAAAGGATACTTGCGAGTGCGACTTACAAGTTGAAGACAAACTTCTAGAGACTGGTATGCCGAAGTGAACTCTAAATGGATTTCTAAGTTGCGAGATGCATGGTAATAAGGAACTAGAAAAACGATGCTTTGGCAAAATATTACGTGATTTCTGTTATGCTGCAGGATATGTGCTGATTTCAAATCTGTATGCGGATGACTATATGGGGGAGGACTTTGTGGACTAGACAAGTTAATGCGTTATGTAAGGTTGTAGTAAAACATGCATAGCAGCTTACAACATTGAGCAACATGCTCAAAACTTTGAAGAAATTCTTCAGCAAAACAAGGGGATTGTAGAACAAGACATCGACTGCCTGAACAAATGGAACCTGCAAAAAAGTAGAAAGATGACAAGCTTTGATTGTTGCCTCTGCATTATGGAACTTGACCAAAAATTATAATGCGGAACAAGACTCTGTATTCTTAGGAGTGGTGCCGCTTCCCTGCATTGTGTCAGAAATCCCTAGTTATAGTCTACTTTTGGCACTGAGCAATATAAAAGATCATTTCAAGGCATTGGGAAGGAACGATTTTAAGCTTTCAAGGTATGCAAATCTTTGGCAGACAATCGCGGATGAAGTTAACTGCAAAAGTCGGAAGAGCCAGAAATTTCCCTCTTTTTTTCATCTTTGTATCTCCCATCTTGGCCTTTTCTCACGTTTTGGGTATGGTTTTGCAATGAAATGCTTCTTGTTGCTTTTACTCCAACAAAGAAATATTGGAATAGATCCAGAGACAATATAGATGAATTGATAAAAAGAAAAGTACAATGGTAGCTTCGTGAAAGCTGAAGAGAACATAAAACCAACAAAGTACAAAACCAAAACTGAACTCAAGACTGGAATTGCTGCTGATGACTGTCTTCTGAGCTCTTTTTACAGGAGCATATGCAATGGATAGTGCTATTTTTGGAGGGCACTTGTATAAGTTATGTAGGGAACCTCCAAAGAAGTACAATAAACCAAGATAGCTGATTTGGCTCTATTAAACTTACTAGTTACTATGAAAACACAAGAGAGGCAAGTATGCACCACAATACAAGACACATGTATTGAATGATGTGTGTTACAATATATAGGTACCATAATAGGTATTTCCTATGGAAAAAGGTGAAAGACAAAAGGAGTTCACGTTGCCTTTGGAGATTCGACTCTTCGCCATATCGTCCCGAATGGCGAAATTACCCAGAGACCAAGTTACATAGTCATTTTTTGCAATGAAAGAAATACGAACCCTCTACATGGTAGTGTTCTGCAGCCACCTCTTAGGCCAATTGACTACAAACGTGTTGGACATGAGCTACTTTGGTGCTTCTTGGACAAGGGATGGTCTTCTGCCCACGAAACTTGGTCTCTAAGGTAATATCGACGTTTTGAGTCCATTGGCAGAGTCAGTTCACAGTTTCAGAGTCGGAGTATTGCCCGTCCGTGGCCAAGGGCCTTCGAGAGAGGACCTTTGAGGCGAACTGCTTCCGAAAGGTTTTAAGGGTCCATCTTCTGGCATCAACACCCTCCCTCTACCTGATGACATTGCGCAAGATCCTGGTCGAATTTGACTAGGGTATGGCCTCCGAAACGTAAACCTTGTATGTTGCTAGGTTATTGAAGGGTTTACGTTATGGAGGTCGAGTTTTAGTCAGTTGCACTTGGAACATGTTTGAGAAGCTGCTGTTGAAAACAAGAAGCAATAGAAACTGACGGAATGGGGTTTGGATTTATCCTCCTTCCAGTGTGGCAATTAGGAGTCAAGAGCGCCTTTTTGCAGTAGCAAAATTGTTTGGGATCATTCGAAATGGCCAATAGATCCAAACTCCGTTATTTTAGTTGCCATGGCTCCGCATACATGTTTAAAAAAGGTGCACCTAGTTATTCAAGAAAACGATCATGTTTTGGTCTCCAAAGCGTAGACCCTACAATAACCTAGCAACACACAGGGTTTATGTTTAGGAGGCCAAAACATGGTCGTTTTCTTGGATAACTAAGTGCATCTTTTCTAAATATGCATATGGAGCCATGGCAACTGAAATAATAGAGTTTGGATCTATTGGCCATCCCAAATGATCCCAAACAATTTTGCTACTGCAAAAGGTGCTCTTGACTTCTGATTGCTACACTGGGAGGAGGATAAATCCAAACTCCATTCCGCTAGGTTCCTCTTGCTTTCCGTTTTCAACTGCAGCTTCTCGACCATGTCCCAAGTGCAATCGATTAAAATTTGACCTCCATAACGTAAACCCTTCAATAACCTAGCAACACACAGGGTTTATGTTTCGGAGGCCATATACTAGTCAGATTCAACCAGGATCTTGCATAATGTCATCACGTAGAGGGAGGGTGTTGACACCAGAAGACGGACCCTTAAAACCTTCCGGAAGCAGTTCACCCCAAAGGTCCTCTCTCGAAGGCCCCTGGCCACGGACCGGCAATTCTCCCACTCCAGAATTGTGAACTGACTACGCCAATGGACTCAAAACATCGACATTACCCTCGGGACTAAGTTTCGCGGCTAGAAGACCGCCCCTTCTCCACTCATCTCCCTAAGGCCCAGGACAACAAACATTTGACTGTTGGGATCCTTGTAGTGTAAAATAAAAGAAGTCAAAACTAAGAGCATGCAAGTCACATTTTTTAGCCGCTTCTACGTTTAATGTTTTACAGTAACATGTGAAAGACTTAGGCAGTAGGTCTAACACATTTCGGAAGATGGACATGTATGGATATATGAAACGGATGAGTAAATATTAGACATCTGAGCAAAAATGCTATTGAAAATAAGTGTTTGTCTCATTTGTATTTGTATATATATCATTAGATTTATTTATTCAGGTACTGCAAAGTAATGCTACGTTTTTCTGATTTTCTATTATGTATGCTTAATAGATAACTGCAACATGATCTTTTGAGACTTTTTGAGATCCTGTTGTGGCATAACATAACAAAGGCTTCTTTGCATTAGAATGCTTTAATCTCATGAGAGGCCAGACTGTAGTTCCAAATGAGGTCACATTTTTGAACATGTTGAAAGCATTGCCTAGCATGGGCACAGATGCCACAAATCAGAGAAGATGCATCCATGAGCAGATTCTCAGTTATGGTCATTAATCTGACCATGTTGTAGGAGAGGCCCTTATAGATATGTATGTTAAGTGTGGGAGCTTGCAGAAAACGTATTGAAGAGATTATCAACATAAAACATAGTTTCATGGATTGTGAGGATTTCAGGCTATGCTCAGCATGGAAAAGACTTCTTGTCTTAGAATACTTTCAAATGATGCAATGTGAAGGGATAAAGCCAAACCAAATTTCATTTCTTAGCCTTCTGAAAGCCGGTAGCAGTAGCACAGCATTCACGGGAAATATTTGGTGAGTGCCAAACAAATGCATATCTAGGTCATCAAAAATGTTATGAATGCCCACAATTTCTCTAATACAATGATTGAAGGAGATAAATTTACATGGGCAATTATGATTGGCAGCCCATGCAATATAAGAATTGCAAAGAAGATATTGGCCTTCCTGACCATATGCAACAGTTGACCTGCTGGTAGATGATGCCACTTATGTAAATGTTTTGGGGGAATGCTCTCAGTCTGAATAGACTCCATAATGAGGTAAATTCGTTCATGCATACCTTGTGCCTAACTAGCTTTTGCATTGTATAGAGTAATGTAGAGGTTGTTGCAACAGAGTCCATGTGCATGCTATATAATCTTACTCATAAGGTGGATTTTGCATGTCAGCATGCCATTTTTTTTTGGCATATGTAGATTCTTAGCATGCATGCATTTATATCAACCTGCATGAGAAATATACATGAATAATATAGGCGTTATATCTTTTGCAATGATGGGCCTCATGTAATTGTTTTTCCAAGTATAGATGTTGGTAGGTTGCATCTTTTTGCTGCATTCTTGCTTTGAAGCTCTTAGTTGCCAGTTGGTTCCATTGTTTAAATATGCTCCAGCCCAAAGACGAAGATGCTCTAAATGTTTTATCTCCAAAGGTATGACATTCATGGATGACTTCAAAGGTCTTGATCTATATAGAAAAACTGGAAGATGCATTTATTTGTTGTAGATTGACATCAGAAACTTGAACTTACTACTTCTGGATAGAAATGATCTTCTCAAGTAGTAGATTTGCAATGATATCACGCTTCAAATTTGGAGCTAGTATAAAGCAAGAACAACTTAAGATGAGCAACTTACATCTTCACAAGCAACCACCTCATCTAGCGATGCTTTAGGGGTATGGTCTACGCTCTCATAGATTGAAAATCAAATCCTCCTGGAACACCCTGTTATTGTGCTACATATTCATTAAAGCAAAATCTGACCTGAGAAATTTCGCCTTCTAATCCAGTTGTATTCCTTTGTTCTCTTGAAATGTAGCCTTGCGCCCATATTTGCTCGGTTGTAAATTTTGGGGGCAATTGACCTTACTCTTCAACATTTTGATCTTGAATTGCTATTCGCTTCTGGCTACTATTGTAGCATATTTTTTTCTTTCCTACATCTAAAGATATACCCCAGACTGCTTCTTAGCACCACAGATTAGGGCTTGGAAGTAGCATATCATGTGTTTTCACAAGAGGTCTAGGGTCATGCCATCAGTCATGATTCACGAATCCTAACATTGCTGCACCATCCACTTTCGTTCACCCAAAGTTTTTTTCCAATTTTTTATAAAAAAATTGCATCATGGTTGAAACACGACATACCCTATACCCCATGTATTTCTCTCTAACCATCTATTTTCCACAAATTAATAAGGAGCTATAACATTACTACCATTACTTGCCACAATTACTTGCCACAATGCCACGGTTCTATGAGAACCGACATTCTTGGATGGGGACGCCTCACCTCACATCTCCTATTTATTCTACCTCTTCTTCCATGTTCATTTATCAGCGTTCTCTTGAGCTAGTTTTCTACTCCTTTGTCCTCTCAATTTCCCAAACCATTCTGCTAGTTTGTTCTACCATATCTTACCCTACTTCTTCATCCCTTATCCTTCTGCTAGTTTCTTCGTGTGATGCCCTACCGAACCTTAGCCTTGTTCTTCATCCCTTACCCTGTGGGGTTTTGTCTCTGGGTGATTCCTTTTGGCTCCTTGTGTCCTAGCGCCATCAGAACTCTGGCCAGACCGATAGAGTCGAATCATTGGAAAGGGAAATTACTTGGGATGCCTTCTAGTTTGAGCGTGACCCCTTCAGTTGTCGATGGTTCTCGCTCAGTTACCCGAGGCTTGTTTGCAAGAGTGTCGGCATGGCTTTCAAAACCGAAGCGATTTTTCCAGATAAGTGCTATGAACTGCGTTTTTCTTCTGTATTTTCTCTTTCATGCCCTTTTTCATGTTTGGGGCTTGGGTTCTTCTGTGTTCCAGGATGCCTTAACCCTAATTGCTTTAGCTATACCTTTTTCCATGATTTGGGTTCTGGATTATATGCTCACGATGCCTATTTCAATTCCAGCCCTTTTCTTCGCTAGACGCAATCTGCTCTACATGGAAGGGTATGTTGGATTGTATTCGGTGCTCCAAACTTTCTCTCTGCTTGCTCTTTGGATTTTCATTTCTGAGAAGGGGGTTCTTGCAGGTATGATAACCAAGAATACACGAGGAGCAAGGCTCCTTGAACCGGCTCTGGGGAATCATAAAGGCAACTCCAATTGGGCAGATAATGATACAGATACAATAGATGACGTGGAGATGCTAGAGAACCCATTTGCTCTACTAGGTAAGAAAAATAAGCTGGATGCAAATATGAGTCCAGATAACTCAGGTGAGATGAAAAGGAAGAAAGCTTCGACCTCTTCCTTTAGCAACTCCGCTGATGACAATGGTATAGTTGGCCGTCCCACAACTTTCAACTTATGATTATTGTCTCATGGAATTTGCATGGCATCAAGGGTGTTCTTAAGCGTGGTCAAATGTTAGCAGCTATTAAGTCTATGAAGGCGGATGTCATCCTTCTACAGGAGCATAGACTTCCAGACTTTGAGGCCAGGTCCATTGGCAGTTGGATTGGAGGTAATTACTCCTCCTTTAGTTGTGCGGCTGAAGGAACTAAAGGAGGCACCTGTATCTTATGGAAGGGACAAGTCCAAAAGTATCAATATGCAGGGGGAAGTGGTAGATGGCAGGGTGTAATTTTTAAAACAAATAATTGTATGTGGGGGCTCATCAACATTTATGCCTCTAATAAACTGCGAAAAAGGCAGCTATGTGGAGAGAGATTGAGCTACGGATAACTCATCGGGGTTGTGGAGTTGGCGGATCCTTGGAGGGATCCGAATATGCAGATGTATGGGATCAAAAATTGGGCTGCACGAGGAATTTGCTACAAGAGGAAGAAGTTCGTGGAACTCACTTTTAAGCGGCGTTGGCTTCTCCTAATTCCTCCATCTATTTTGCATTTTCCCGGTCTAATAAGCGAAGGGGCATGACCAGTATATTGCTTACTAGACAGGTTCTACATGGCTAATAGGGACAGCCTCCTTCATGGGCCGGATGTTATGTTGAAGGAGAGCTTGCTTTCTCGCATTCAGACCATGTGCCACAAAAGCTAGTGTTGGAGAGTATCCCTACTAAAAGAAGAGGAGGGAATGTGCCTTTCAAGTTTAATACCTCCCTACTAGGGAAGGAGGCATTCTGCAGACCCTTTAGGACTTTCCTGGCTTCTCTAACTAATACGGAATGACTCCCTTCCATGAAGGCTTGGGTTAAAAAGATCAGCCTTATGAAGATGTGGATCAAGAAATGGGGCAAGGAGAAGTGCTTGAAATTCAAGAAAGAAAAAAATGTCGTGTTTAACCTTCTAAGGGCAGTCAAGCAGGATCTGTTACTTGATCCCCATAACAGAGACAAGCAATCCTTAGAGGAGGAACTGGAAACAAAAGCCAAAGCTATTGAGGAGGAGGAAGCCAGGGGGGCTGCGGCGGTTCGTTCTAAAACAAAGTGGTACGCAGAGTCAAACCATGAAAACTCTAAGTGCTTCTTTAGAATGGCAGGGGCCAGATTAGCAGAGAACAGTATCACTTCAATTAAGGATAACTGTCAAAATATACTTACTGATCCCGGGCTATCAAGGCATTTATTCGGGACAGCTTTCAGGCTCAATTCAAAGCAGACAATCTCCCATCTTCTTATCAATCCCAAATCTCTCTTTGGTTGGCCCAGATTGATTGGGCACATGAGATTACTGCAGATGACAACCAAACTTTACTGCGTCGGCCGGGCGAAGAGGAGATATTTAAAGTACTATGCTCTCTGGCCTCTGGTAAGTCCCCAGGCCCTGATGGCTTTCCTCCTGAATTCTTTGTGGAGTTTTGGGACGCTCTTGGACTAGACTTTGTGGAGGCTGTTTGGGGGGCTTGGTCTTCTTGCTCATTACATCCAACTCTAGCGGCAGGATTCATCACCATGGTCCCAAAAGTCTCTAGACCTCTATCACTTGGGGAGTGGCGTCCCATTGCACTAACAAATGTCTTATATAAGGTAATCATGAAGGGCATTGCCAACCGTCTTAAGCCTATCTTAAACAGGGTTATTGGATGGGAGCAATCAGCTTTTCTGCCAGGTAGATACATTCTGGACAATTACCTAGCGGCTAGAGAAGGAATGCATTGGTGCAGATCTACACGGCAAAGTTGTGTACTTATTAAGATGGATTTTAGAAAGGCCTATGACTCCCTTAGGTGGGATTTCCTGCGAGAAGTGATGAGCCACATGGGATTCAATAAGCAGTTCATCGACATCTCAATGGGAATGAACAAATTTGCCTCTGCATCTGTCTTGGTTAATGGTGAACCTTCTAGTCTCTTTGATCTCAGGAAGGGTATTAGGCAGGGCTGCCCGCTTGCCCCATACCTTTTTTTAATTATGGCCAACCTTCTCACAAGGATGGTTAATCTCAAAGTATTGGAAGGGGGCATCAATGGGCTGGTTTTACCGAATCAAGCCGAAAAACTCACAATCATGCAATATGCGGATGACACCTTTATGTTCCTCAGGTATGACGATGGCAGCTTTCATTCCTTTCGTGAGATATTGATTGCTTTTGAGGTTATATCAGGCACAGGGCTAAATGCCACCAAATGTACCGTTTTATGGGCTTTAGAGGGAGATATTGACCCTCGTGCTAATGGATTGGGCTTCCCAGTCGTGGCTGCAGGGGAAACAATTAAGCTATTGGGTTTGCCCCTCTGTCTTAGATAATATGAAGGGTCTTTGGGCTCCTATTTTAGACAAACTTAGAAAAAAGGTTGGGTTATGGTCCTCTAAAGGATTATCTGTAGCAGGAAGAGTAACAATTGCTAATGCTATTCTGGCCAACTCTCACATATATTCCTCGTCAGTGTTGGTAGCCCAGAAAGGAATATATAATCAAATACAGGTTATCATTAGAAAGTTCATTTGGGGGGGTATGGCTAACGTTGCTTGGTTCGAGCTATGTAGGGATAAAAGGGATGGAGGGATTGGATGTAAGGACCCTTTCACGCAGGCTCAAGCTTTGGCGGCCAGATTTGTATGGCGAGTTTTACAAGGGGGTACATCTCTCCCGCCTCGGCATTTGTTAAAGCTTGGTTTGATCTGTGCAAGATTCAAGGTAAACCATCTCTTCCTAGGGATGAACTAGGAGCCTCTTTTTGTAACTTTAAGGTGGCCCCTGACACTTCCCCAGTTATGAGGCGTATTCTTCATGCTTGGAGGGAGGTGCAAACAGTATGCTCCCCCATGACTATACCTCGAGAGGCTGGGAAAGCCAGTATATTCTGGAACATTCATGTATGGGAAGAGAATGGACGTCCCTTGGCATTAGTTCATCCTCGCATCTTTAAGAAATGGCGAGACCATGGGATCTTAAAATTGCAGCATCTTTGGGAAAATGATAGATGGATCTCTTGGATTGAATTTAGACTCAAAGTGCAAAGAGCAGGGGAGGGTGATAGAAAGATACTACGAAAAATTCTAGGTAATGTTAAGCTTCTCTCAGGGGCTACTGGTCCTGAGGAAAAGTGGTCATGTGCAGGTAAGGAGACATACAATGTTGCAAGTATATATCGGGCCCTTTGTGATGACTCTCCTCTTAAAGCAGAGGCTAGGCTTCAAGTGAATGGATCAGCGGCTAAGCTCCTTTTAGCAAACTCCTGGAAAACCTTATGCTCTAGGAGAATACAATTTTTTAGATGGGAGGCTCTCCAAGGAGGTCTCAACACTAAAGTGAAGCTGGTCCATAGAGGAATTGTGTCTACAGACCTATGTCCTCTTGGGTGCCAGGCTAGCGAATCTCTTTCACATCTCTTCTTCTGTCCAAAAATTATTGAATTTTGGTATTGGGTATGCCCTATTATGAGACTGCATATGCATCAACTTGGATGGCCGAATGTTGTTATGATCTTGGACAGAGATTGTATTGATGCTTCCCTGGTTAGCGTGGCTCTCTGGATTATATGGAGACATCGGTGCGATGTCACTTTGGGGGGGCAATCCATCTCTATTGAGAAACTTAAGAGTCTTTTCAATAAGGAAGTTGCTTTAATGGCATTGTCCCACCATAGGAAGATGGGGATGAGTTACAATAAGGGATTGGATAGAATTGGTAAGATTGAAGGATTTTATAACTACTTTAAGTGCCATTGGATGAGCTCTGAGGACCTAGACTTTCATGATAGGTCTAATGGTGGAACAATCTGAGTTTAGTGGAGAAAGCAATCTGAGTAACTGACCAGATAAGGTCTCTCTACCATTATGTTGTTGTGGAATAGGACTTCCCTTAGTACACACATCATTGATGCATAGAGAACCCATATAATAGCCCTAATGCTTCCTATTTGTCCCACTGGGGACTCTCTGTATCTTTATTATTATTATTAATAACAAAAAAACACACTCTTACCCTCAAAAAAAAAAAAAAAAAAAAAAAAAAAAGATTACAACTTGTCAATTCAACCGTCTACACCAGCTCAAATCGATCATGCTTACATCTTAGATTTATTAGCAGAGATCCGGCCGCATAGGCGGGCCGATCTCAGGATGTTTCGAACCGAATAATCGACATGTAATTTAAAGTTGATTTGCCTCCAATCTATTCAACCCTTTAATATATATATGCTTAAATTGGCACCTCTTCTTATTAAGCATTTCTATGAACCAATATCCAAGTAATATTCAATGACCTAGGTCAAATGCAAATTCAACACACTATCTCCTGCATTTGCATATCATGTAAATATCATGTAAATAGGCACTAGCATCTTCCCTTGTGAACTAACATATAACATGATCATTTCAACAATTCCCCCTTCATGTTATATCTGTATGCTGTATAAGTTTTCTGAGTTCTATAAATCTTCTTTCTGCCAGAACTTTTGTCAATATGTCTGCAAGCTGTACTGAAGTGTTTACATATGTCAACCTTGCTATGACCTTGCCTACTACTTCTCTGATAAAATGTAATTCTAGCTCAATGTGTTTTGATCTTTCATGCAACACAGGGTCTTTTGACATTGCTATGCAGCTTGTACTATCACAGTATAGTTCAGTGGCCTGTGGTTGTGAAAAACCAAGTTCTATGAGTAACCTTCTTTCCCAAATAACTTCTTTTACACAAATGGATTGGCTTTACTGTTGCAAACATGTCCTTTAATAATGTCCAGCTGCATCTAGAAGGCAATAAGAAAAATCGGTAAGTTTTTATGACTTATGAGTTGTTGATCAAAAGGGAACTTTCCAGCATAAACCCATATAGTGACTTACATTCATAACTCTCTTTTAGTTTTCAGAGACATGTTCTGAAGGGCGACTTAACTATCAAAACTAAGTTTGTGAAGAACGAAAAATCTAGTCAACATGGACAAATTACCAGTCCTCCAGCACCTTTGTTGATAGATTCCTCTCGAACACAGGTCTTCATATGCCTCTTAAAGCCTAAAAAGCACTCTAGCTCCCAACCATGACATATTCCATGTTCTGGGCAAGGTATGTAGTCGCCTATGCAGAGATCAATTTATGTCTATGTAAGATACCAAATCATTAAGACACTAAAGTTTTGAGCACTATATCTATAAATTTTCACGTACCAGTTCTTCATACTCCACTGGAAAAGGGCTGGTTTTGCCCCCGATACGAGCTTATCAGTGTAAAAGACAAGGCAGCCACTATGGCCGCTGTTGCAAGTATGGTGGCGGTTTGAAACACTTCAGCCTTCAGACTCAGCCTAAGTTGCTCCTTATTTGGCTTAATCAGGGATAGGTGCTCCATGATACTGCTATGCCTAAGTTTTAAAAAAAAAAACATGTTGTGGCTCAAAGAATCCACCTTCCATCTATCACGATTTGAGGAGGACGAAGTTCCCCCAACTTCGCTAGCTCTACGCGACACTAGGAAGCGGAGGTCGCATCTCCACCGTCCACCTAGACTCCCATTAAATCCACACCATCTACCTGTCCTCAGGTGTCCCTCAAATCCCAAAAGTCCACAGCTGTATACAAAGAATATGCTACAATATTCTTAAATCGTGGACCTCTATCAGTCCCTCCCCACACCCCTAAGGATTGCCCTAGGGGCAACCCAAAAATTACAAAATGAATTATGTATGTTCAGATAATATAACTAGCCCATACTTCCAAAAGCTTCAATCCTGGCCATCTATTTTGATCTCAACAGCTCACAAAACCACTTGGGGCGGAACAGCGAAGATCTTCGAAGAAAGATGATGAACTCTGGCGCACGGATTTCGATGATGGTAATGCTGAAGGGAGATATTACACACTTTCTGATTGCTGGACATTGGAGGATCACTCTCGGATTATACACTTGCTCAATCAATTCCCCGCTCTTTAGTGAGCAAATCAAAGCTGGTTGAGGTAAGCTTTCAATGATTCCCAGACTTCTGTATAATCTTATAAGATCTTCTTACAAATCTTATCCTACGATGTATCTCTTACAATCGTACATAGAACGGAACAGTTTTAGGGACGACAAGCCTTATGCAACGAGTATGGCTACCTCATTTGCACGGCAGAGAACGGAATGGCAATTTAAAAAAACCACTTGAAATGATCAGAAACATGGAAATTTGTCAAAATAAGACCTCTAAAACATGACAGACATAAAAGACTACCTGTTCTTTATTACAGTATTTCTGAATGGGACCAAATTCGTCTTTCTTGCATTCCAGATCAAGAAACTTAGATCAAGAAACTTCTGCTATAATACATCCATATAGCGAGAGCATCTCTTAGAGATGTTGAAACTAATTCATGAAGTAATAGTTCAGAGGAAGGGATCTGTGCAGCAAAAATATCATCTCCGACTTTAGTTACAAATTCCTGAAATCTTGCTGCAATCTTGCTGAAATCTTGCTGCAGAGCCGAGCAGAACCGAAAAATCCTTTATGCAGGTCTGATTTCCTTTGCATGTCTTATGGGGCAGAACGCAGTTCAGAATGCCATTCTTGCAGTTCAGAACGGCGTTCTTGTATGTCTTCATGTGCGTTTTTCTGATTCAAATCCTTGTTAAATGTAGCGTAGATTCCTGCTGATCCTGATTTCCAAAACATCATATAATCCTATAATGGCCAAACGAGATCCGAAATAACCACTTCCCAGAGTAGATCTAGTACCGGCATCCCTTAAGTTATTATAATGTCTTGTGCATTGTCTTCCCATTTAAAGCATTTGTGTGTTTTTCTTTGCTCCAGCTTCAGGGCGGAAATACAGAATTGAAACGATTGTGGCCCGGAAGTGAAAATGTGAAGGAGAGTCCCGATGTTATGGAGTTGATTCGTTTTTTTCTGATATGTGAGGAAGAATGGAAGGATCGTTGGATTCAAGAACTATGTGCAATCGATCACTCCAATTTTGCACAATATATATATGATCCAGAGATGTTTTACCAGGCTTTCAGCCACGGTCCAACCTGGGCTCTTGTACAAAAGTGGTTCAGGAGGAATCTTGGTCTTTATCCACACCTATACCATACATGTTTGAAGAACGGTATCCTTCTTTATAGTGAAGACTTCACTGCGGCTCCTACAACAGAAGATATAGGATTGGAGAATATTTTTGCATTGGATGTTGATGAAGGGGAGGTGTCTTTTACCTGTCACCATTTGATTTGCCCCGATCTACGTTTCAAACTAGGGGCCATTCCTCAAAATTATCTGCAGATGGTCAGGGCAAAGATAGAACAACCATTTTTATTTTGAAACCAAGAGTAGAACAACCATTTTTATTTCGAAACCAAGAGTGCGGTCCTAGTTGCATCAGGTATTAATTTCGTTCAAACACATGGCTTCAGGGATTTGATGTGTTTTTTTTGGAAGTTAGTTTGGAGGTAAGGTAATGCATGCATATGCATGACATTTTGATTTGCTGCTCCCTCTCTCCGTTCTGTAAGACAAAATCATTTGCCACTCAGAGGCCTTTGTGTTTCCTTCGATGATGTTTCAGCTCACTCAAGAGCATTCAGAGCTCGTAAGTTACTTTCATTCATGTTATGTATTTGATGCTTCTGTTTATGAAGAAAGCTCCATCCCGCAATCTGGGACTGCGAAATTTCCTTTGTTTCTTACCATAGTTATTTGACAGATCCCATCTTGATCTCTAATGTGAAACTGTTTATTAAACTATAAAAACTAGGAATTTTAATGGTAAACGCTTCTTAATTTCCACCAATTAGGTCCTCTTGAGACATAATGCAACGCCAACTTCCAAACTGTATCAAAAATTCGATGTTTTCTTCTTTTTGGGAAGAAGTTCAGATTAGTTCGACCTGTATCCTCTAATGTTCTTTAGAAATGTAAAAGAAATTCGCTCAAAAGAGAAAATAATTTTCATTCTATTATACAACACCGGTCGCTGCTGACATGGAGTGGAGAATTACTCCCATTGAAATATCTGGCCGTTATCCAAGTACTTCAACAATGCCGTTTTTAATATATTCACAGTGATGGGCTTGTTTAGCAGCCCATCCATTCCAATTTCATAAACTTTCTCCTTAGTTTTCTGATCTGCATTAGCTGTTAATGCAACTATTAGAGGTCTAACATTTCCATACCGTGCAAAAATTTCTGTGGCTGCTTGAAATCCATCCATCTGAAAGAAGATAGATGATATTTAAATAAGATAGCGAAAAAATCTTATGTTTGTATATGTATAGGATTGGCTAGATACTTCTCATTTAAGTTGTTGCTTTTGTAAGATGTTAGTTGTTAACCATTTTAACAAACAGCACCTTTAAGCACTCAAAATTAGTGGGTGTAATTAATCCCAATTAACTTTATATTATGAAGGGAAGGAGGATCATGTCACCTCTGGCATTACCAGGTCGAGAAGGATGAGATTGAAAAAATTAATTCCCTGGCTGTGTAATGTGGCAAGACAGCTTTCTCCAGAATCTACGACTGTCGAATTGCATCCAATAGTATCCAATAGCCGTTTTGTAACAATTCTATTAATTCCATTGTCATCCACAACCATGACCTGTTCGTTAAATGAGTCAGTAAAAGAGTTACTCTCTTGTTAGCAGTTTGAATTACGGTGTGCATTATCGCAAATTAGCTTGCAAATCTACATTTATCATTATATTCAGAATTATTTTAGATATTAGATCTTGGAAAAACTTTCTTTCTCTTACTTTTAATGATTTCAATTCGCCAGCTTGCATTACCCTTCTAGAAGTACTAGATTCTGCATTAGATTTTACTTCAAATTTTGCTTCCACTACAACTTCTGCACTTGAGACAGCAGGTTCTGTGCTAGATTCTGCAGTGGACACTACTTCAGGTCTTGTAGCAGGTTGAACTCCAGGTTCTGCTTTTGTTTCCACTCTATTTTCTGCAGCACGATGGGCTTGGGGTTCTGCAGCAGATCCAGCTTTAGTTTCTTGTGTAGTATCTGGTCCAGATTTTGCAGATAATCTAACCCTATGTTCTTCTCCAGTTTCTGTTCTGAGTTGTACAACCGGTTCTACTTTAGGTTGCACATCTAATCTAGCTCCAGTTTCTGCTACAAAGTTTGCCACAGATTCTGGACCTCTCTGTTCTTCTCCAGTTTCTATTCTAAATTTTGCAAAAGGTTCTACTTTAGATTCTGCATCTAGTCCTGCTCCAGTTTTTGCACTTGGCTGTGCTCTGATTACTTCTTGGACTCCTGCACTAGGTTCTGCAACAGTTTGCACTCCTTTTTCAACAACAGTTTGTACTCCATTTTCAACCAATTCCACTCCAAATTTAATGATTCTTCTCTGACTTTTGTCCTAGGTTCTACTCTACACTCTTCTTCAAATCCCAAAGTGGGTTGTGCTTGAGCCTCTAGTTTAACTTCTACACGAGTTTGCTCCATTTTACATCGAAATTTGCAGCTTTAGTTTTACGCTCCATTCTCTGCCTCGTGCGGGTTGTGCTTCTCTTGGTCCTCCCAATGCTCGTTCTCTAAATCCCTCGGGAGAACCGAGGTCCCTACAAAGATGTCTTGGTCTGGCGTGGTTAAAATTTGCCGCATCCTCACGGGATAACTAGAAGAACAATAAAGAACTTGCGGGTTGTACCCGTGCCAATGCCTTCACTCTCGAGGAGATATCTTGCCTCTCATCAACCCGACAATTAATGAATAAGTCAGCTTTAGCGGGATACAAAATTAATAGCTCGGATCGACAAGCATTACCTCAACAAATTTGATTGAGATCGTGAGGGGTGAAAATATCCTTACCACGGTTTTGGTGATTCCATCGCGGTTATTCCCTACCGGAATCCACCCCAGCGGGATCGTGCGGAGGCCCGTTTCCGTACGGCTTGATGCGACAATAAATTCAATACCGTCGCGGAATCACAACGGTAGAATCTTTGGGATGGAATCCTGCGTAATTATACCTGGCGAAGGAATCCGCGGCGGCGGAATACCGTGGGGCGGAATCCTGCCGGAATTATTCCACTGCGATGGAATCGCGGCGTTGTAGCTCGTCAGGATGGAATCTGCGTGAGGATTCCACCGAAGGAATCCGCCACACAGGAATACCGTCCGGGCGGAATCACCCGCGGAATTATTCCCGCGATGGAATCCGCGTCGATAATACGCCGGATGGAATCACCGCCAGGGATCCCCGACGGAATCACCACCTTCCGAATTCCCGGCCGGAATCACCATATTACGATTGGTTCGATGGAATCACCCAACATCACGAATCTCGTCCGTGGAATCACCAAAGTCGGATTCCACCGGGGCGGAATCACTTCACCGACCATTCCTCCGTGGAATCACCACAATCTGATTCGCCGGACGGAATCACCAAGCAAAATCGATTCCGTCCGGTGGAATCAAATAATGAATCTGGGATGGAATCACCAGGTGGAATTCTCCAAACGAATGCATGTTCGACACGCCGCAACATCAAGACCGCATTCATGGACCAGATCGACGAGCGATGGTGTCGTCGTGGAGTCCAACTGGCGGAATTTAAAAAGCGTGCATCCCGCACCCTTTTTGTGTACCATGCGATGGAATCACCTCCTCTATTCATCCGAGGGATTCACTGGCATTCCCTCTGCTCTAGGGCGGCATCGGGGGAGCTCGGGATGGATTTGGGCGAGAGGATCGAGGAGGTTAGTGCCCCAAACAACCGATTTGCATGTCCTTAAAATGGGCAAGCTCGATAGCATTTTTATTGGCATTTACTGTCGAGGGCATTTGGCAAGCAGACCTCAGAGAAGGGCATTTTGATCACGATCACGCCCTGGTTATGTTAGAGCACGAGTCCCCCGGAACCTAAGGAGGAGGTACTCAACCGGTTTTGGGTGTGCCACATTCCCACCTCACGGGTTGGGGATTTCATAGCCGGGGAGCAAAAAGTGGGGAAGCACCATGCGGTTTCTACATAAGAAGCTCTCAAAGAAATAAAGAGCTATCCAAACCGGGCAAGGTTCATATTTGACTTTGAAGAGGTGTGAATTTCCTTTCCCTAGCTTGTGATAATTTATTTGGATTTTTAAAGCTTGTCTGATTCATTCCCTGTGCAACAAAGGTAATGGTGTGTCTTTGGGCGAAGACAGTTCGAGAACACTCATGTTGTTGAGGATCGGCGTCCCCTCGAGGCCAAAGAAGGAAGAGGATTGAGAGAGGGAGAGTGTTAGAAGGGGTTGCCAATGTCATTTTACTTTGAAACAGCTCTATCTTCTTCCCAATTGCACTCAAATTACCTATCACAAATGGGATCATGTGAACAAAGCAAGGTGCAACCGCCATGGTAAAGCACAACCTATTGAGAAAGGGTTGAGGTATAGGCTAGCAATCGTGGCTCTACTTTGAAAAGAAAGAATGGATCAAAAGAAGCTAGTGCACTATATAACACCTAGAATGGTGATGAACATCCACCGAGAGAGGGTGAACTTGAAGAAAGAACCGGGTTGGTTTGGAGGGTTGTGTAGGGACGACATGTTGAAGATGCATGATGTCTACAATATTGATAAATTGGTGGCTCGAAATGTATGGAAGTTGCATGAAGACCAAGCAACAAGCATCAACATGTGGGTCCAACAACACCAAGATTGTGTCTTCCACTACGAACAAGGTGACATCTTTCAACTTGGGGTCATGACTCCCATTCAAAGGGATGCCATGGTGAGATTCGGAAAGGATAGAGCTATATGCCTTGACTCCACCTACAAGACAAACGAGAAGAGGTTTGGTTGCTCTTTTTTAGGTTTCTTGGAAATTAGGTTTGCTAAAGCGTGTTTCTATTTACATAGGTATTACCTCTTCACTCTCATTGGATTCGATGACCACTTCAATGGGCTGCCACTGGCTTGGATAATCACGAATACCCAAAAGAAAGAGACAATAGCTAGATGGTTGGAAGCTATGAAAGTGTGGATTGAACATCACGGCGACACTTGGAAGCCCCTCATGTTTTATCACCGATTCTTGTGGCCGGCACAAGGCGATAAAGAAGGTAACATTGTTTGCTAGTTTTCCTCATTTTCATTCTAGCTTATTTGGTTCCATACTAACCCATGTGTCAACTTTCCACCTCCACCATAGGTTTTCCCTACCGTACGTGTCAACCTTTGCATGACATTGCGTGAGGAGAGATTGGTTGAAGTGGTTGACAAAGAGCGTGAAGAATAAAGATTTGAGGAACCAAATGTTCAAGGAGTTGGGCGAGATCATGTATGGAACAAAGTGTCCCCTGTGTAACAATGAGTATGGGGATGATTACATACATGTTTGTTAGAGAAGAGGCTTGAGGAAGTTGGAAGCATTAAAGAGAAAGTACCCACAATATCCAAAGTTGGCGGCCTACATGAGTCAAGAGTGGACTTCGCAACATTTGTGATTGGGTCCTGGCCACAAGAATGTTTCCCCATTCCAATCAAGAAACCAATCTTTGCAATAGAGGCTTCAGACAAGGCACTAAAATTGCTACCGGGATTTCCAAGTCCCGGTTAAAAGGCGAAGGATAGATTGGCTACTTCACATGCTTGTCCATGATGTGGAGACCCACATGGCATACTCTAGGTAATTCTTTGGAAGTGACTAAAATTTGCTTCATGTATGCACTAACCCTCCATATTGTATCATTTGCTTGCCGAGGGGGTTGAAGAAGGCTGGTTTTGTGATAAACACATCACAAGAGCAAATTATAGAGTCGGCTATTCGGCGGGGCTAGGCAAATTCCGATGATGCAATCACATTAGTGGACCTCGATGGAGGAGGCCTATGTCCAAACTCTCGATTTGAACCGCCAACCCTACTTTGTCAATGGGGCAAATAAGAATTGGGCGAGTTGTGATTGCCCATGGGGCCAAGGGGAACATTTGCAAACACCAAGTGAAGGTTATCCAAATGATGGATAGATACGGGGATCAAGATCTCCTTCAAGTTCTAGGGTCCCAACATGGAAATGCATCACGGTGGCATGGAGCTCTTGCGCCCTGTAGATCTGGTAACACCCATGCCAATATCCTTGAAGGGGCCGAGGTGGACATAACTAGTCTACAAGATGATATTAAACCAACCCCAAGAGTTGGCTTGGCGAGTGGAAGATGCTAGGGCATCTTTGGAGTCTTGTGTTGCTAGGGTTATGGAGGCGGGCCTCAAAGGATCCCACCCTCCTCATAGCCAGAAGTGATGATGAGGCAGCCTTGACACAAGACTCGAAAGGATGAATGAGGAGGAGGCCAATGACACAACCATAACATCTCTGCCCGGTTTGAGGGGAAGAGGAGGCCATGGCCCGAGTCTTGCTAGGGTGAAACCACTCTTGGAAAATAGGGAAGAAGGAAGCAAAGAAAAGGAAAGTTAGTTGGAAGGAATATGAAATGGAAAACCTTGCCTAGATGTATTAATACTCTATGTATAACCCTAACTACTACATGTATAAATAGTCTATGTATAAATACGACTACTCCATGAAATAGTACTCGATGTATAAATACTCCATACACTTCAATCCCATGTGCCAAGTCACCATACACTCCAATCCCATGTGCCAAGTCACCATACACATGGATATATTTATACATGGTGTATTTATACATCTAGTGCCAAGTCACCATACATGGATTACTTATACATGGAGTATTTATACATGGAGTATTTATATATCTAGTATTTATACATGGAGTATTTATACATGGTGTATTTATACATGGAGTATTTATACATCTAGTATTTAAACATGGGTATTTATACATCTAGTATTTATACATGGAGTATTTATACATCTGGTATTTATACATGGAGTATTTATACATGGTGTATTTATACATGTAGTATTTATACATCTAGTATTTATACATGGAGTATTTATACATGGTGTATTTGTACATCTAGTATTTATACATGGAGTATTTATACATGGTGTATTTGTACATGGAGTATTTATACATCTAGTATTTAAACATGGAGTATTTATACATCTAGTATTTATACATGGAGTATTTATACATGTAGTATTTATACATGGAGTATTTATACATGGTGTATTTATACATGTAGTATTTATACATCTAGTATTTATACATGGAGTATTTATACATGGTGTATTTTTACATCTAGTATTTATACATGGAGTATTTATACATGGTGTATTTGTACATGGAGTATTTACACATGTAGTATTTACACATGGAGTATTTATATATGTAGTATTTGTACATGGTGTATTTATACATGGAGTATTTATACATGGAGTATTTACTGCGTGGAGTATTTATACATGGAGTATTTTTACATGGTGTATTTATACATGGAGTATTTATACATGGTGTATTTATACATGGAGTATTTATACATGGTGTATTTATACATGGAGTATTTATACATGGAGTATTTACACATGGAATCACCATATACGGCCTTAGCACGGATGTATCGGGGAAAAAAGCGGTTTGTATGCATGGAGAGGTTGTATGTGGTTGCAATTTGAAGCTAAATGAGCAGATTGAACATCAAGCAACTTAGATTTATATTATCAAAAGAAGCCCTTAGGCAAGGTAGCTACCGAGAACTCAAAAGTCAAGAGGGATTGGACTTCCTCCACATTCATAGATACGTATTGTTAGAAAAAAAGCGGACGCTCCTCCTTCATGAATCATCGCCCGACTATGCGGGTATGGCCCAGGGGCGGGCTCGTTTTGTCTGCGAAGTTCAAGCGTTGAGTTAGTTCCAACGGTTGATTTGTAAAGAACATCAAGCGAATAGCGACCCAGTGGAACCTTCTTTGGTGAACCGATTAACCTTCCTGAACTTGGGTCCCTTCGCAAAAAGCGGGAACACAAAATCATCGTCATCATGCCGTCCTTGCACTCCTCCTTCTTCGCTTAGAACCACGGAATCTTTGCGGCACACTCCTTCACTACTGGAACCACCAGGAATCTTTGCGGCCACCTCCTTCGCCGCTTTGAACCACCGTAATCTTCGGCCACACTGCGGATGGGCCTTGACGCGATTTAGCGTGAATGTGGCTTGATTCTTTGCCCTCTCCCATCAAAGCGTCGTGCGGGGATGTGTGAAGCGTTGGAGACCTTCACGGGAATCTTATGCACTCTATGCGTCGAAGGTATGGCGGCGAAATTGGCGGGACCTCTACGATGCGACTCAGGAGGCGGCTGGCTGCGGGACTCTCAAGCACGTCGCCAGGCGCCCTCAAAAAACCGAGGTCCACCGCGAGGGTAGCCCGGGGGTTACGCGACTTTTTGAAATTGGCCATGCTCGAACTTCGCCTACAAATCGTGAAGAACATCCATCGCTTGGTTTCTGGCGAACATGATTCTTACCGATTTTATAGAGTCGCGGAGGTTCTTTGGACCTGATGATGATATCTTTGGGAAGCTAGCGGGATATGGCCGGGAAGCAAAGCGTAGGGAAGATCGGGCGCGCCTCGCGAAAGGCGGCAAGGAATTATGATTCAATCTGAAGAGGATGGCGGGTCCGCTGGCGAAATATGATTCGTAAGGGTGGAATCACCCTATGGGCCTGAATTTAAGCCCTAAATTGTCCGTCGGGGTTGTAGCCCACGGCGTGGCGCCGTTTCATTCCCATTCGCGTACGTCGGTTAAACGCCCGTCCCGAAAGTGGCGGTCCCTTGACCAAGCAATTAATGCTGCGGCGTGCATGATGGGGCGGGCATTCCATTGGATGGAATCACCCGGCTTGTGATTCCACCGGGGATAGAATCACCAGCCCAGAGATTGCTTTGCGAAGGAATCACCTACCCACACTCGACCATTGGCGGACAAATAGTTCTCTATTTTTTTGAATGGGTGGCATATTCGAATATTCACGTTCAAAAATTTCAAAAGTTGATTCGCTAAATTACTTTCAAATTCAAATTCAAATGAGTTCAAAGTAAAAACATTAGGAAGTAAGATTAAACCCGCCCAATCTTTGGTATTTTTCTTTATTATATTCGGTTTCTCACATACATAATAAAATTCAAGGCCCATGCACCCTTAAGCGGGTCATGGGGCCCACCGCTTTCCTCAATCTCCCTCGAAGGCAAGTGGAAGGTGGTTCTTCTTTGCCGCACGCCGATCTCAGTTTTGTAACATCAGCCAGAATGAGGACCTCGTCCGGTCGATCTCGCATGCGCCCAAACCATTTGGAAGCATCGACAACCGCAGCTGGGAAAATTAACACGAAGTTGAATAGACTAGATAAAATTGGACACATATAAATACCCGCAGTTGCTCTTTGGTGTTCGCGGATATCCCAAGAACCACTTGATAAACAGATGGTGTAAATTCCGCCAATCCCGATTGTTTTCCCGAGGACCTTCGAGACGCAGCGAGGCATTGTACAATAATCTGGGCGACTCAAAAAACTCCACCTCTTCATAACGCCTAAACAATCTGGGGCCAAAGGAATGATAGAGGAACCCAAAAATTGACTGAAAAGGGGCATAATTTTAACACAATGTGGTGGGCGAAGAGTGCAAGCTCGAAAGTGCATGCCGACATTGAATCAAATGGAGCAACAACGGACCACAGTGGAGGGCTCGTGGCATGCATCAGTCAAACTGAAACCAATGAACAAGCTCCAATTGATTCTTTGCAAACAATTACCGCGGAATTAAGGTTCATTGCCCCATGAATGGATTTAAAGCGGATTCTTTGCTCCATATTTGGGAAGTAATAGAACCGACGATACGCATCGCCAATTCCGCACGATGAAGCGGTTTTGATTGGGATTAATTTAGCAAGCGGATCATATGAACCCGGATTGACCTTCCAAATCGCTTGCGAGAAAAAGCCCAAAAGGTCGCGGGATGCACCAAAAAACATCGATCTTGTTTTGGGGAATGGAATGTATCGAAGGCCCTGCAGAGACCACAGTCCCGTGAGAATCAAAAGCCTTGTGATTTCGGGTAGTGCTTATAAGACCGACTTAGGTAGATAGGCACCAACACATTCTTCATTGATTCTGCAATCCACATCATCACCCGGGACCGGGGAACCGCCATGAAATCTTGGGCGAAGTTGCCATACACAGAAATTACTGGCTTTTGATGATTTCTTGCCCACTCAATGGTTGTGCCGCTTAGTGTCGATGGGTATTTAAATGTAAAGTTCTGAGGTCCACCTCGGAAAAGAAGACCCGATTGATAAGAGAACATCAATTAAAAAGGCGGGCTTCCGGCCTATGCATCATGGGGATCTCAATTAAAGTGCCCTCCTCTTCCGATGGAGCTCACGGGATCGGGAGTCTGGCGAATGAATTTGCCTCCATAAACCCTCAATGTTGGAGGTTTCAAAACACTATATGGTTAGGGGCAAGATACTCCTCTTTTTTTTGCTGCCCTCTTCTTCCTTGGAGTTTTCGGGAGGGAGCTCAAAGTGGGAGCTTGCACACTTTCACGGGGGGGGATGCAAGATCTCCTTGGGCCTCAAAAGCAGTTCCTTGCTAAAATCATCATTTCTACCGAGCTTGCTCTCTGGAATATGAAATCTCGGCCTTCATCTCTTCAACTGTCAAACCAAACACGGGTGGCGATTTTTTTCTAATTGCTTCCCTCTTCCCGGCTCCTCAAAAGTTTCCTCTACCGTTAGCCTTATCTCCACTGTTGATTGACCCAAGCCGGACCTCATAAGCGGGATTAAAGTGGGTGCTCAATGCGCTCCTCCTGCCCGCCATAGCCTCTTACCACGGCTTTGCCCTCACCAAAATCCGCCTAAGATTATGCCGCCTGGAGATAATCTTCATCCGCGCTTTCGCTCCGGCTTCACCAATTCAAGGGATTCCTCTTCCTTCGCTCATTTTCTGGGCAAAAATGGTTTCAGGCCTCTTACCCGATGACTTGTAATCGATAGATCATGGAATGCTTAGCGGTCTGTGGATCTCCGGATCCCATTTTTGGAGTAAGCGCTACTACACCCGCGGAATAAACAATACCATAGGCCATCACCGCACGAATCAATTTCGATTTTGTTTTGGGCATCCATGTATCGTTATCCGCCGGGGAGGGTTCTCCCGGCATCCTCTCCAGAAATCTTGGGCTCGGTAATGAACTTTTTCCTTTGCATCCTTGCACTCATTTCTTTTTCTCGGCCTGAAGCGGCTCCCCCTCAGACACGGGAATATAGGTCGGTAACAGGCCAGGCGCGCTGCCGGTCTAGGTCACGCCATCTCCTGCGGCTCAAGCGGCTCAAAACACAGGCCCAGGAGGGGGGTCCACCTCGCGGAAATCGACCCGGCTCTTGAGCCAGCAGTTGTTGGCAGACAAATTTGAAAGCGGAATTGGCGAAGATTCTGCTGGAAGTTCTCATTAAGCGGAGTTCAGGCTTTGATCCATCGAGGCAATGAAGGGACAAAATTGGCGGAGGGAGAGCGGGCGCCGAACTGAGGAGGAGCGAAGACGAAGGAAGCTCTGAGAGAGAGGAGCTTTTAGGCATGCGGTAGTGATTCGCCGAGGAGAGGATCCACTATCTTCGGTAAGGAAAGGCGGTGGCATCGTTGGTAGGACAATGAACGTCATTTCCCTTGTCGGTCGTGCATTCTAATAATACCCGTCGGACATTCAATTCAAAGGCGGGCCACAGATTTGGCGCTTTTATATCAAATATCCCGCAGTGCCCGATCTTGAAGGCTGATGGCAGGCGGCTGGATCGTCAACCGATCCGCGGTGATTCCATCCGTTAGATTCAAACTGACGATGATTCCGGGATGATGATTTCTGGTGATTCGTCAGAGTCGTGGTAATTGATTCATGGAGGAATGGTCGAGGTGAAGTGATTCCGTCGGTCCTTAATGCCAATGCCAGTATCTTTAAGTTCAAAATATAGATAATGTTTTTCAGTTTTCTGCTCTCCAGGTGAACTGGGGTCATCTTCCAAGTCTTCAGCCTTTTTCGAACTGACTGTGATGGTTACACTTCCTTCCTTGGTGAATTTAATAGCATTACCAACCGGCAAGTTCTAGCTTCTTTCACTTTCACATCAATGTTTGAATTAATCAATACTGCAAAACCTAAATACATACCACATTTAGTATTATCTGTAGAAGACGATTGCTGTCCCCAATGACATTAAAAGGAAGCATGCCTTGGCAATTCATAGATATTGACAAAGCTTTAGAAGCTGCCATTGGTATGACAAGTCTCTCAGCTTCCTTGAGAAGGTCAGGGAGAACAAATGGATGGATATCTAATGACAAGCTCCCTGCCTCCAGCTTTGAAAAATCTAGTACATCGTTGATTAGCATGGCAAGCAGGTTTCCACTACTTGTAATCGTTTCCACCATTAATCGCTCATCTTCACCCAAAGGAGAATCAAGAAGTAGAGATGATAATGCAAGGATAGCATGCATAGGTGTCCTCATTTCGTGGTTCATGACAGCAAGGAACTCATTCCGAGCAATGACAGCAGCTTCAGCTTCCTGCTTTGCTATCTGAGGGGCAATATTCTGCTCCATCAGCTTATCTCTACTCCTTGTTGCTTGTTCCACTACAGCTGCATGTGAAAGGACAACAGCGACCTGCAAAATGTACATTCCGAGTGGATTGCTAGAGATGCAAGAAATTCAGATATCAATTGATGAATTTTAATAAGCTGCAAATATGTGAATGATAAAAATATGTCTGGTTGAGAAGAGGTTTAAAATGTGTGCTTCCTGTTACAATTATCAAAATATGCACTACTGGAAACATGGTTATCTTGAAGTTCAACAATCAGATAAAACTACACATTTTTATTAAATAACATGTGCCAAGCCAAACCTTTTGTCCCAAAAATCACAGAAACAACATCTGAACCATGACAAGCATTTATTCTTGACGAAAGCCAAAAGTTTTATCTTTAAAAAGGGATCAACATTTGCCTGGTCGGCAACATTATTAATCAACTCAAGATCATGTGTAGAGAAAGGCTTCGCTGAATCTTCAGGCAATGCAAGCAACATAATTCCAAAACTTTCTGCATCTGTATTGTTGTCTTCGAAGGTAAGGATTGGAAGCCGTACAGCTGCAATCCTGCCAGTTTGAGATTTCCCTAAGATTGTGTCTCGGTTGAGCATAGTTGCGTCTGTCACACGCTTTCCATCTATACTTGTAGATCTTCCAGGGCTTGTTACGCTACCTGGACTGGGAGTTGCTGCACTACCTGGACTATCCAAACTTGTTTCTGTAATAATCTCATTTAGATCTGGAATGACCTTTGCAGTATGGCTGCTTAGAACCTGAGTATACAAGTAGGAGATATACTTCGTCAAGACCTTTCCTTATTCAAATAATTGATTACCATGGAAATACAGATACTTAGCTTACCCTTCTAATAATCCCATGTCCAACTGGAATTCTGGGAAAGTTGAATGCTGCTCCAAACTGGTTCACCGTGCTTTGGCATCCAGATATCACAGCTTTCCAAATTGAGGGTCCTGGCTAACTCCATTATAGTTGTTTCTAAAATTGTCTTTCTATCCAGTGTGCTTCGAATCTCATCTGTCAAAACACTCCGCAATGTTTGTTCATCCTTCTTTATCTTCCCCACTTCAATACCAAGTTCTGCAGTCTGCAATCCTCAATTAGTCTCCGGTGATAACAAAGCAAGGAACCTAAGGTTGTTACATCAGGGGCAAATGTTATAAGAAATGATCAAACTTTGTTACCTTTTGAGTGTAGAACTGTTCCCTTCTCTTCACATCCAAAGTTTCAGGGATTACCCAAACCAGCAGCACAGCAGTTGAACATGATACAAGAGCAGTTAACACTTTAAAAGCAGTCATGACTATATGAGCAGCTGCTGTATTTGCACTGTAATGCCACAGTGTAATGTTGGGGTCACATGACCGATTTTCAAACGGGATTTTTTCAGCTGGCTGGGTCAGCACTGACCCAATGCATCAGCAATGCGTTCACATGGGAAGCAAATGTGTAGTGCCACAGAGGACAATAAAGAGACCAAATTGAGCTACAACCCATCGATAGGGAAATACCTGCAAGTTACAGAGGCCAGTTTTTTTTATACTACCGCATCAATTTGAAATAAATGCACTACATCTTGATGAGAATGGCATTTCAAACTTCTTACCTACTGAAAATAAAAACAAAAAGAAAACTAAAAAAAAAGCTCGAGGAATTGATGATTTTACCTGAGACCTAAAGATGAAATAAATGAGCTCTACAGGGATGGAAAAATATGCCAAGGCAATAAGAACATCTGAGGACACCTGCCATTTTGTAAGCAAGGTATGTCTGGAATCCGACCACCCATTTGAGGCAATGATGTCAGGGACTGGATAAGGAACAGAGGAGGAAGAAGATTCAATTGTGGAATCCAATAGGAAATTCTTTCTGTTTGCTATGGCCACCACTGGTAGAAAGGTGAGGCACAAAAGTGGACAGATCATTCTTCCAAGAATTTTTGTGCATGCGTTTCGATCCTCCTCCATCTCATACCATTAACTACCGACTTGCACGGCAATGTTTAGGTTTTTTTTTTTTTGGAATTCCCTGCTCTTGCAATTTTTTCTGCGGGACAGATTCGACTAGCTTGCAGCGGCAATTTTGTGAATGAAATTGTGGAGCAGATCCCAAGGCGTTCCCGAATGCGTGTCAAGTTCCTGCTGCCCGAAATGTCAGGGAAATCCCTGACAGATAAAGGAGAAATTTATCTCTTTCCGATGCTCCACAGATCATCTTTCCACAGCAAAACTAAACTACCTTCTGTAAGTGGAAGCACTCGTTGTGGCTTGTTTTAACGGCGCGTCAAAAAAGTTAATTGACGCCGATTGTGAAATCTCCTTTTCGTTCAAAAAAATATAAATCAATAAAGACAAATGGAAATTTTTTCAACGTGGGGGTGTAGCTCAGATGGTAGAGCGCTCGCTTTGCATGCGAGAGGTACCGGGATCGATACCCGGCGTCTCCATATATTTTTGACCATCTTATTGTTCATTTTGTATTATGCCATTCTTATCGCCTATGTCTCCATGTACATTTTACCATCTTAATGTCCTTTCTGTATTATGCCATTCTTAGACTATGGCCGATGTCTCCATGTACTTTTTACCATCTTATTGTCCATTCTGTATTCTGCCATTCTTACTTAGACTATTGCCCATGTCGTATTCTGAGAGGTATCAAGGATCAATACACGATACTCAGCGTCTCCATGTAACTTTTACCATCTTATCTTCCATTTATGCATTGCTTCTTTTATGGTTCGCTTTGGCAATGTGAATTCTGGACCTTTAGATTCCACGGAATCTCCCACATCAAAACTCCATGTCTTTTGTACTTTTAAACCTCCCGCAAGAAACTGGTGCAGCAAGATTGGTTACATAGTGAAACACTAAAGTTTTCACAACCATGCCTCTTTTACATGGTCGACATACCAGTCTTGGCCGGCTTCCGAGCCCTGGACATGTCCAGCATCTCTTACATCACTCATACACATAGGGGCATGATGTGGTGGTGCGGATTGTGGCATGGTGCAGGAAAAGAAAGGATGAACAAAAAGAAGAGGAAAGACTAGGTTTTCGGCTTGGTAGATAGAATAGATGGATAGAGATGATAGAATAGAAGGAAATGGAGTTGTTGTGCAAGCAGGCCATGCCAGTTTGACCAAATCGTTTGCGCAAGCCATTCCTCGTTGTACCCCACCAAGATATGCAGGATTCGAGCTCCAATCCGTTGTTTGTATCAGGTGTTGGTTCAAATGCTATGCACCATGTCGGATCTAGGTGACAACTGAGCATTGCCAAAGATGGATCTGAGAAATAAAATCAAACACATAAACAAGGGTGCGACCTCTGCAAAAAGCAACACCTGAAACTCAAGAACAGAGCAAATTTTTTCGGCCGAAAAAATTTCTCGGCGGAGCCGCCAGCCTCGTCGGTGCACTCGCGGCTCCGCCGCTCGTGCGTCGCCTCGAATTTTACCAGCCGGAATTGCTCTGGCCGAAAAATATCAAACGTAATAAAGACTTGCTTGAAATTACGTGCCGAAAAGTTTTCAGGGAGACATTTTTGTGAGCACGGCTATGGCAGGGCAGGGGCGATGGCGAAGGTTCGTAGGTTCTTTTCCTCTCTTTTCTTCAGAAAGGCAGATGTTGTAACGGTGGATGAAGCCATCCCAATCAGGTAAATAAGAGCACGGAGGTCCCCATGCTATTCAGGCCATGTGCCTCAGATAACAGAGCATAACAGAAAAACATGTGATTTCATTTACCTTTCTAAGCAAGACAGGCCTCTTCTCCAGCGTTTTGGAGCTTTTAGCTATGGTAAATGATTGCATTTGCTAAGCAGAGCAGGGATCTTTTCCAGGGACGAATATTTGCTTATGAATATTTGCCATAATGCATTCAAAATCTTAGGAACGGAGTGAATGCTTAACCCTCTCGGTGTAGGCTTGCTCAGACCTCCTCCAGCGACTGCCACAATGCAAAAATAGAAGCGTAGTGTTAAGAAATAAAGCCAAGCTTAGTGTTGGGAAGCTTGTGTTTCAGAATTCTAAGATCTGAAGTCGTCGATGTTTATCCAATGCTTCATCAGAGCGTCCCCATTTTTGCCCTGCCAAAAAGTACTCCATATGGCGGCACCGTTAGAGACAGCAGGGGACATATTAGAATAGAATAGAATAGAATAGAATAGAATATACATTAATGTCCCTTGTGCCGCGAGGCCCCTGGACTTGTGTAGCATGGGCGAGCTCCCTAAAAGGGCGCTACTAGCACATCACGCTGTTATGATGTAGCCTTTTTTGAAGGCTGACTTTTTTCTTTTATTACCAGCATCCCGCTTTAAATCGGCTTCATGGCCGTGCAGTGATGCGTCGTTATCAATCAGCTTTTAGCTGAGCAATTTTTGTGGGGTTTTATGACCCGCTTTTGTACGGATCATATTACGAACCCTCTTTCACTGTGTACTTCTCTATGTCTGGTCAGCATTCTCTGGATCGCGTCTGCCAAGTCTCAAGCGATTCTGTTATTGTCATCAGAATGCATACCGGTTCCCCCCATCTTATGCCTCTGTATTTGTCTCTGATGTCTCCGTAAATCGGGCAGTCGCTAATCATGTGATTCTCATCCTCTACTCTCCCATCGTCACAGATTCTGCATATCCTGTCTTCCTTATCTATTCCTCTCCACCTGTCTTTTTCGATTCTTAGGTCATGACTTCCCATCCTGAATCTAGCCAGAATGTCTCTTCTGGTTTTCCCCAGTATGTTATCCCGATACATCTGGTGTCCTATTCGCTGGTCTGGGTTGAAAACTTGCATGAGCCATGCTGTCTTGGGTCCTGTGTGTCTTTGCAGCCACGCTCTTGTGGCTTTGTCTGCCCACTCCTCATTCCACTGCCCTTTCTTTATTAAGTCGCTCAAGTTTAATCCCATCTCTCTGGTCCAGTTTGCCACATCTTTAAACCATCCACTGCCTATGAGGATGTGTGATTTTGCTGATTCGGTAATTGCAATACTAGACAATTTCCCTTTAATGTCTCCTGCATTGTCCCTGATCAAGTACCTTATGGTTCTCTCCCATGCCGCATGGTAAAATGTGTAGAATTTAACAGTAATTTCAAGGAAGAGTTTATGTCTCCATGTACTTTTTACCATTTTATTGTCCATTCTGTATTCTGTCATTCTTACTTAGACTATCGCCCATCTCGTATTCTGAGAGGTACCAGGAATCGATACCCGTCTGCATGTAATTTTTACCATCCTATGCATTGTGAATTCTGGACCTTTAGATCATAGGAGATTCCACGGAATCTCCCACATCGAAACTCCATTTTTTTTTTACTTTTAAATCTCCTGCAAGAAACAATGGTGCAGCAAGATTGGTTACATAGTGAAACACTAAAGTTTTCACAACCATGCCTCTTTTACATGGTCGGCATACCAGTCTTGGCTGGCTTCTGAGCCCTGGACATGTCCAGCATCTCTTACATCACTCATATTACCACCAACAAGGCTACACATAGGGGCATGATGTGTGATGCGGATTGTGGCATAGTGCAGGAAAAGAAAGAGTGAAGAAAAAGAAGAGGAAAAACTAGGTTTTCAGCTTGGTAGATAGAATACATGGATAGAGATGATAAAATAGAAGGAAATGGAGTTGTTGTGCCAGCAGGCCATGCCAGTTTGACCAAAGCATTTGCGCAAGCCATTTCCTGTTGTACCCCTCCTAGATATGCAGGATTTGAGCTCCAATCTGTTGTTTGTATCAAGTGTTGGTTCAAATGCTATGAAGCATATCGGATCTAGGTGAGAACTGAGCGTTGCCGAAGATGGATCTGAGGAATAAATTCAGACACATAAACAAGGGCGCGACCTCTGTAAAAAGCAACGCCTGAAACTCAAGAACAGGGCGTGAAATATCACAACAAGAGAATGGACTTTTAGCGACGTGGGCTTGCGACGTCTGTGCGACGTGACGTCGCAAATAACGTCACCATGCGACGGCGTCAATGCGACGCCACGTCGCAGCATCGCCGCATGCACGACGTATGGTGCGACGTCGACACGTATGGTCGCGACGTCGACTGTGGCGTCGCCGCCAGGACGACAGTGTCACGCCGGGCGGACGGCGGGTGTCACGCGCCAGTCGCGGGGCCGCATGCGCGGCGTATGGTGCGACGTCGACAATCGCGGACGCAGCGCATCCGCCACGCCGGTGGGCGCTTGCCCGGTGGGCGGCAGGTGTGATGTTTCTGACGTGGCGCCGCATGCGACGTCGTATATGTGACATTATGTGGACGTATGTCGTATATGACGTCGTCGAGACGTATATGTGATGTATATGACACGTCCATACATTATATGTGGCGTATATGACACGTCAAGATGTATATGTGACGTATATGACACGTTAGTACGTATATGTGGCGTGGGTGGTCGCATGTGACGATATATTTTTATACACGAAGTTTTGGTTTTAGGATTACAAATTCAATACACGTTTGATTGATACACTGCCCTAAAAAAAAAAGACTCGACGACCAACCGCAGCGACTTCATTTAAGCATGTTGCGCATTACGCATCATCACGATAGATGTGCTACCGCATGAATTACCTCCTTCATCTAGACTTTGAGAAAAATGGTTTTTTTGGGGCTTTGAGAGATTGCAAGAGCTGGAAAAATATTGTCTCGAACTATATATCGACAAACCAAAGAAGCACATATGGATACGTCAATACGGGGAAGAAGGTTATGATTTAAAATCTCATCTTTGGGTATACAAGTAATTCTAATGGCACTATGGAAGTTGAAAGATCAACATCAAGGTTGGAATCAAGAAGAATGCTTGAACTTGTAACTTTACCGCCAAACGCCGGGATGATTTTTGTGATATATGATGGTGGAGGAATTTGCGTTTCAATTGCACAAGTTCCATATGAAGCCGACCCCATTGATGAGGATTTTGAAAAGCCGAGGTACTATGTGGCTACACCTGTTGATGGCCTTGTTTGAGGAGATCCATACATGGAAAGTGGAATTGGAACATAGCTCGCCGCTATGCCGATGGAAGAGTATCTAAACCGCCCACCGTTACCTTGGAAGTCTTCAAAGTAGAGCATGTCATGGTGCAAAGGAAAATGGGCTTGACCGGAGCTTAGGGATCACAAGGCGGTTGAGCTTGCCGACATTCTTTGGGGTCCTTTGGTGCGCTTTTTAACGCCATGCTCGATTGTTTTCGCTTCATGACTCATGAACTTGTTCCGTTTGAGCCAAGATTTTTATGGGTTGCCGCTTTGATCGATTGTATGATCCGAAAATCACAACATACGCCAGACCAAAAATCATGCGCTTTTTTTCGAGAAATCTCTTAAGCTGTCTTTTTAATTTCTTCATTATGGCCATTCCGAGGTTGTGGAGGTTGTTGCCTTCTTGGACAAGTTTGTTCATCGAAAATCAAGAGAATTGTGGAGTTGGTTGAACTAAAATATTTTAATTGGTCATCTAGCAAAATGCTTTGGGAAGAAAATCAGTGTATTCTCTCGCAACATTCATTCTAGAACTTTCTACAACATTCTGGAATTTTCTAGAAGGATTCCTTAGGCTCACCCATGTTTTTAAAACTTTTTAAAACTTTCTAGAACATTCTAGAACTTTCGTATATGTGACATATGTGACATATGTGTCGTAGAAGGTCGCATGTTCCAGAAAGGCACCATCTTCATTGTGCCCTTAAGCCCTGACAAGCACGCGTGAACTTTTAGTGTGAGCTTTTCTAATGGATTGAGCTTCATCCAGAATAATTCTAAACCACCTAATGTTCGACAGTGTGCCCCTTAGCCTGGGGGGCTGCTTCTTTTCATCCTCTTCAGATGGCTTCTGTAATTCAGAACAAATGGTTCCATATGTAGTAAGCACAATGTCGTGCTTACAAAGTTCAACACAATTTATTCTTCTCTGATCTTCATGGTATATGTACACAGATAGCTTGACAGATGGTGCTACTTTTTCCTTCAATTCATGTTCCCATTGTTTTAAAAGCGATTTAGGGCAAACAATCAAGGTGCTCCTGCATTCTTCTACATTGTATCTTTGACGTTTTGGCGGTCTAGCCTTCAAAATCAAAGCAATTGCAGAGATTGTCTTTCCAAATATAATTTGATAATTATAAACATATGAGTTCCCCGACAATCTGCCCTGAGTTCAGATTTCTCCATCCAAGCAAGGGCAATACGCTATATTACATCCCAACCATGTCAATTGCGGCTATAAAATATGAAATAATAATATATCTAGTCATACCCGGTGCTTCGGAAGTTCTATTGTTATCGGTCATTGTCTAGATTTGCTTCTTCATCTCCCCGCAATTGTATTCTAATATTCTAACCAATTTATGTCGGTCCCGGTTGCGAATGGCTAATATGGGATGCACAAATGAGTCTCGGCTTGTAGCCGGGCTAATGCATTCTTATCAAGTTCGACCGCAAATAATCTCGGCAGGACGAAGATATTCGTAGTTTTCCGATGGGGGTTGGCAAGGAGTATAGAAAATGATGCGTCATCTTTTAGAGAGCTTGGATTCACGTTTGATACTGAGCCATGCGTGCCACAAAAGTTCAGCCTAGAGGATATTATGCTAGACACTCCACCAGATATTTATGTGGTGGATCTAGTTGGCTCTCAAGATAGTGTAGATTGGTTAGATAAGAAAGTCCTTGAGACCGGCATTTCATTTCGCGGCTTGTGCAACCAAGTGGGCGGCTTGATTTGATAACCCGATTCGCGTTGGATTTTTTGTTTTATTTCGTCATTCCAAAAATCAACGAAGCTACATTTGCCTTGCGATGGAATTGTGGAGAAAAAAAAAGGTAAGATGCTTCTGTTTATAGATTAAAATCAATGCATGTGGAAATTTAGATACTGTTATTGGGATAGTTCGCAAAGTTATGTCTTCGCAAAAGGCTGGAGCAGGTTTGTCAAGGCAAAGAATTTGGGTGAATGATGTGGTTTCGTTTGAGAGAGATATCCAAGGTAAAAAAATTTTACATCACCGGCGAAGGGATCCTTCTGCCGGTCTTTGGAAATTACAAGATGTTGATGCGGGATGCAAATGACCCCTTTCGCGAAAAGTTTTCGTTTGTTTGGAGTCGATATTTGGTATTGAAGCAACTTAAATTCTATCTTTTGATATAACTATAATATGGTAGTTTTGAGCTCAGATTAGCTCCTGGTTGATCCAGAAATTTTTGAGCTCATAATTTAGCTTATGGTTGATCCAGAATTTTTGAGGCACTGCCTTATGTATATAAGCATGATGTAGAATACAAAAAACTGGATATATGATATGATATAGATTTCTAAAATCAGTTTTTCAAAATGGAATTTGAAGATAAAAATATGAAGAAGATGAATATGATCAGGATGGATATCAAGAAGATGAATGCCACGATGAATAAGGATATGACAATAATATAGCTTGTTTTAATTTGTATAGGCCTATTTGTGCTATGGGTATTTTGAAAAAGCGAGATGAATTTAGTGATGGACATGGAGTTGGAGATGGTTGATCCGTAATTTTTGAGCTCATAATTTAGCTTCCGGTTGATCCGGAGAAAGAGAAAAAAGAAGGAATTAGAAATGACATATGGATTTACCCCTAGAATTTCTACAACGAGAATATTGGGTAGTCAAAAAGTGGAACTCCCATATCCTCAGTCCAACATCTTTAGAGAAGCAACAAAATGCAATCTGAATGAGGAACTTGGTGTCCAGATAGTGGGAGAACCTCGCCGACGACTCCTTGCAAATCCAAGGCATTAATGTCCCATGTGTTAAAGCTGCCCGATCAAAATTTGCCTAAAAATGCCATCGCCCACCTGGCTGGCATCGTCACGACAAATGTCACGGCAAATGTCAGACCTGTCACGCAATTTGCTCTGTGATGCAGCTAATCAAGCTATGTTCAAGTGTTTTGAGGTATGCAGATTTTAGGTTGTTACACAAAACTTGCTCGATTTTTAGGTTGCTCGAACAAAGATAGGTATACATAAATTTCATAACCGACAAATGTCGACAAATGTCACAAATGTCGGGACGCCGCATGCGACGTCATGTGACATTACAGAACATAAGACACGCCGTCGATGCATTTTGCCCGCATGTCTTTGCCCGGTCGCATGTGACCGGATCTTGACCGTTGACTATACCGCCGCGATGCGACGTGGTCTACGTAACGCACGACGACACGATGCAGACGCTTTTCGTTGGGTGTAACGCCAAGTCGTAGGTGACCTGGCATGTGACCGTTGACACTACGTCGCCGGCGACGTCACGTCGCATGCGACGTTAAAGATTTCTATATAAACAACTTTTTTCTCGGCCTTCATTGTTATTTTCTTTTGCTCCTCTTCCGGCCTAAGCGCCTTTGGTGTTCTTCTTTTTTAACCATATCTTATACTTGTTGTCGCCTCTACATGGATCACCATGGTCATCGGCATGATCGACGCCTTTGGAGATGGCCAGAGACGATTGATGTTTGTCTTTACCACCGGGGAGGTCGGATATGCGGAACCGTCACATGTAAAGTTTACCGATTCTTGTATTTAGTAGCCTAGACATATATAAACTAGGAGAGGGCGTAATCTGCGAGTAGTAAAAAAAACGCAGTGTTTTTGGTCAAGGACACCGGCCGCCTCCACCTTGAGTGGAGAGGACCAGATGTGCAGTGCCCAAACTCACCTTCATACCTTACTAAGTACAATGTAGATTACAAAATTGAGGTGTCGGCGTAGTCAAGGTCATATGTCGACTTCACCTTGAGTGGAGGGACTCTATGTATCGAGGGCCAGCTGCCTCCAAAAGATCTTTATTGAAATTGAAACTTATATAAGGGTCGTACTCGGGAAAGGGCATGGTCGGCTTCACCTTGAGTGGATAGGACTACGTGTCCGGGCCCAATTCTGTCCATTTAGGATTTAGGGTTTAGGGTTTAGGGTTTAGGGTTTATACTACCATATATTGTATCTATCACAGCGTTCAAACTATTGTGCAGTATATAGTACTTACCTTTTGTAATTGGCAGAGGGACAAAATAGTTTGCGATTGTAAAAGATGTATGGGGCTGAAGAGACGACTTAGAACGGTTGTTGAAGACCATCTGATAAGATTTGGTACATTTGAACAACCCACCAGATCTGATGCTCGTCATGGATATCAGGTTGGTATACAATTATGATTTTTTTTTTTTTTAAGAGTATCTCCCGGTTAAGTATATATTCAAGATGTTTATGATATCTAAATATGTAGGTAGATGATGCCGATGTCTCCTCCAAACTAGATGTGGATTTTGGTTTAATGTTGTCCATAGAGGCATATGGCCAAGCAAAGAACCGATTCATCAATAATGTGGATGGGTGCCGCTCAACGCCGAAGTGTTCCCCTCCCCGCGTGAAAGAACACGAAGGGCTACAATCATGAGAACATTGCATGTGTCGCACATTTCCCAAGAACGCTGGCCTCACCGCCCGAAAGCGTGAAATTCTCAAGAATTGCAAAGATTAGTCCGACCCTTTGTTAGGCAATCAAGACATTTGGCTTGTGGCCGATGGACTTACCTATCCCTATGGATCAAGAATTTGCTTATTGGGGAAGAAGATACATCATTATGCGGAGCCGCATTTGTCCGTAAGTCGGATTCGCCTTATCTCCCAAGACGCCGTATAGAAGTGGAGCGAGATACCCACATTCCATTAATGCCATATGCGTGTCCCGAAAATGATTGGAAAACTTGGCAAACTTTGACTAAATATGCTTGGCGTATGAGGATTTATGGAATGAATTCCAATCTTTTGCGTCGATAGGCGTGGGGGGCATGTGATGAGGAGTTGAAGTTTATTGATGGTCGGGCGGGGTTCATGGCAATATTGCGTGGTTCATCAACGCAGTTCTATTGACAACCGTGAGCGATGCAATTGTGAATTTTAGAGTGTCAAGGAGGGAGGAAGATTTTTTACAAGATCTGTAAAAAGCAGATATATCATGGTGTGTGCTATTAAAAGCATAAACATTGGAGATGAGTTATTCATCAACTATCGCTATGATAGACCTCTCCCATTTGAGATGGAACAATAGTATTGTTGTACTAAAAAAAAGGAATAAAGAGTTTTTTTTTTTTTTTAATATGTTTTTTGTCATTCGTGAGTCTATACAAATGGTTGTATGTATTTTATACTTATTACATTATTTGACATGATGGTTAATACGTTACTCCTGGTTAATGAACTCATTCAGAGCGGTCTCCATCCCGATCCATTAGTTCTAAGTTACAGGCAAAGGGAAACCTATCGTCAGTGAATTTCAAGCCAGAGCGCACCAATATGAAGATATTGCATACGATCAATATGAAGAGGATGAAACTATTGACGAACCCGAGAACGAAGTCTTTCGTGACGAGCCGATGCTCGATATGTTGCACGCTCTTCAAGAATTACCTGATATTGATTTAGATGATGTCGAGGATGGTGGTGGAGAGGATATGGTAGAAGATGTGGGATACCCTTCGAGGATTGGTCGTACTGACGATGACCCTATTGTTATCGAAGCAGAAACGCAGTTATTTCCTCGCATCGAACCTCTCGTTTGTCGGCGTGGCCGCTAATTCTCAATCTCCAAACCAAGTTCAAGTGGAGCAATGCAAGTGTCTCGCTCTATTGAGGTGACATACTTATCAAGTCTTTCTATCTTACCACCATCTCCATCTTTTATCTTACCACTCTTAGATGCGCAGGTTATTGCACGAGAAGATCCTTCCGAGAGAAGAACAATATGCCTACCACGGATCTCAAGTTAAGAAAATGATTCAAGCAACCGCCTTGGTTATAAAGTCATACATGCATGTCCAAATGATTGTATGATCTTCTATCCCCCCGCCGAGCATGAGAAGTCCACTCATTGTCTCGTATGTAATGAACCGAGATCTGAGGAATGACCTAAAGGGAAAAACGGTACCTCAGAAGGTTATTCGACACTTTCCAATAATCCCAAGGTATATGCATCACCACTTCTTACAAATAGTTGTAAATTCACTTATTTTCGGTACTTATATGTTGCCTATAATTTATTCTATAGGTTAAAGTTGATGTTCCGTTGCAAGACATTGGCTAGCCTAATGGACTTCACGGCTACACATGCATCTAGTGATGATGTGATGCGAGTCCCGAGCGACAGTGCAGCTTGGAAGCATGTCGATGCGACATGGCCTGACTTTGGAAAAGAACCACGTAAGCGTGCGTTTGGGCCTGGCCACCGATGGCGTAAACCCATATGGTACACAATCGACTGCATGGTCTACATGGCCAGTGATGATAGTGAACTACAACATACCCCCATGGTTGTTGATGAAGAGTGGGCACATTATGATGACTTTATTGATACCTGGGAAGAAAAAACCAAGTAATTTAGATGTGTACCTAAGAATAATTGTGGATGAGTTACTCCCTTTGTGGAACACAGGTATTCAGGTCTACGATGCCCATAAAAATGACGTTTTTAATCTTAGAGGTATACTATTGTGGACTATGCATGACTTTCCTGGGTTTGCCGAGTGTTCTGGGTTTAAGACATCGGGGCACTTCCCTTGCATGATATGTGGGGAAAAGTTGCAAAGACCGATCACTCTAAGCATCCGAAGAAAGTAGTATCACGAGGGTTTTAGGAAGTATTTGCCGCTCACGCACCCCTTCTAAAGCGGCGTGCACAATTCGATGTAATCGTAGACTATCTGAGAACCACCGCTGCAATTACCATCTGAGAATGGGGTGAGCGTTGGGATAAGAAGGAAGAGGGGAAAATCCGCTAGCGGAAAACCGTGGGGGCACCTGCAGAATGAGGAGGTCGTAGCCGACCTAGACATGAGGATGAGGAATTATCTGATGGTGGCGAGGAAGCCGCGGAGGAGGAAGTCTTCTTTGCCAATATGAAAAGGAAGTCGCTTTTTTTATAGACTACCATATTGGACCGACCTATTGATTCAACACCTTTTAGACCGATGCATATCTTCAAGAACGTGGGAAACTCTTTATGGAAGCATGTATTTGGTCAAAAAAGACACAACAAATGCCGGGATGGACCTTAAGGTAAGTAATACAAAGAAAGAGGCATGGATCCAGGTGAAGGGCAACCACTTCCTCCGGCAAAATGGGTTATTGCTAGGTCTCGACCATCGACCTATTTATGATGATTTAAGGGCCCTTAGAACACCTGTTGGTTACATGCAATCATTGCGAACCGCATTCACAAGTAGTGGGAGCCGTTTGGTTTAAAGTCCCATGACTGGCATAAGTTCTTGCATGTAAGCAATTGAAGTCCACATATATATGCACTACTATAAAATGTAACCCATAACTTATATTTGGTGTTTGGATCATGCAGTTCTTCATGCCCCTGACCTTTAGGGGAGTTTTAGACAAGGGACCATTGGAGGCAATAAGTGCCCTATCAAAGGTCATAAGGTTGTTACCCATGTTGATTTAGTGGTCCCCCGTCTATTTTATTTGTGGCTAAGTTTTTTGTTTTGGACCTCATAGGTGGATGTGTAAAAAAACTATACCGAAAGACGAAATTGAAGAGATGAAAGTGAAAATGGCAGAGGCATGTTGCTTGTTGGAGAAGGAGTTTCCTACGAGCTTTCTTGACAGTCAAACCCATCTTTTGGTACATCTTATTGAGGAAGTGGAGCTCGCGGGAACTGTACATGCCAGATGGATGTTTTTCTTGGAAAGGTTTATGAAGGTATTGAAGGATATGGTGCGTCAAAGAGCACGTCCTGAAGGTAGTATGGCAGAGGGATGGCTTGCGAAAGAGTCACTTTTCTATATGAGAATATATTTCCGCCGTACATCCGGATGCACCCAAACATGGAGTGATGAAGGGGACGAGAAGATTGTGGGGGTAGTGGCAGAAGGCAATGGTATGCAGAAGTCATTTCCGCCTGATATGATCATTAAGGTTAATCAATTTCCCCTTTACGTCGCATGCGACGTATCCACGTGGCTTTTTTTTTTTGCTACGTGGCTTTTCTACACGCGGATTTTCGAATTTTCCATCGAAACCGTTTCCGCGTGTCACGCCGCACGCGGCGATACATTAACTTTCACCTCAAGACTTGGCGTGGATTTTGGTGATGTTCCGTGTATATTCCACGTGTATATTCCACGTGTATATTTCACGCGGTGTGGCGTGCCACGCGACGCGTCGCGTCGACGTCCGCGTCTGCCACGCCGTCTACGCTGACGCTCGCCGATTAACGTCGCATGCGGCGCGACGCCGCATATCGGCGATAATACTAACAACGTCTGACGCGGCGATGCGTCTGGCGACGCCGTCGACGTCAGCAGACGCCGCTGCAGACGTCGCTATTGGCGTCGCTAAATGGCCTTTTTCTTGTTGTGTATTAGAGCAAATGCTTTCGGTTGTCTTCAAGAAATACGTCCGCCAACAGAAAAAAGGACCGAGGAAGCCCTGCTGAGTCCCTCCCTGGAGCCCGAAATCCCTCCCTGCCAAATCCCTGAAAAAAAAAATATGAATGAATGCAGTTTGCGCGCAAAGACAGATTTTTGCCGTCTGGCATGAATTTGATACACATTATTTTTGAGTTTTCAATCTGCGCTCCATCATTGCAACAGCACTTCAAAATGGACAATCGTAACAGACCCAGAAGCTTGTGTTGAGAATAGCCCACGTTTACTTCTAGCTCGATCAAATCTATTCCTTGGACCATTCACACAAAAACAACTCCAAAGGACTCCGGAATCGGATTTGGCAATGGTATCCATGCAAACATCATGTGAGACCTCTTTATCCTTTAAAATGCTGATCTACATACTGGCATGGCTGATTTTTGTTGCATCTCTTCATAGCTGCAACTCCCACAAGGAAAAGAAGGCGCATATACATCCAAACATTATTTTTCTTTACTCAAACTTTTTTTTCCCCCTGATCAAAGCTCATATTTTTCTCATATTTCAGTGGGCTTGGAAAATGCATGGAAAATAAAGCTAAAGGGTGGTTTCTACTTCAAAAAAATTATGGTATCACTGAATGGATGGTTTTAAGCGAGAGCTTCATCCAAAGATTTGAAGTGCCAATCACACAACAAGATTTTATTGAGAGTTGCAAATTTTGGTCTCGAAAGATGGTGAAAGTGTTCCACATTTTGTAGAATGATTTCGTGCATACATGCTCAAGTGCCAAAGGTACAAAGTAGAATGGCCTACCTTTCATTGGGTTTGTTACTTTGTGAGAGGGCCCAGTCATGCTACAGAGTTCACAAGAAGATGTTCAAGTATTTTCATTGAGGTATTTTCATTCTATGCAACAAGCCTTTGCATAAGCTCTTGAAATATATGAATTGTTGATATCCTGGGATATGAAAATATTTCATATCAAAGCACTTCCCTAAGATAGAAAAAGGTATACACACTCAAATAATGAATATATCGCACAATAATAAAGAGTTCCAGGGGGATAAATCACTAGCTTTGAGACCATAAACCATACCCCCAAAACAATTGAATAGCTTATTATTAAAAAGAAAGAAAGAAAAAAACATAGATTCAATAGATAAAATAAATATGTTAGTTTGCTATTACATTGGTTAAAGCATTCTTATTAGGATATCGAATTAATTTCGTAGAGGTTCGAGTCTCTGTATTTCAAATTCTAATATGTGTACAATCACAAGTGGTTCTAAGGGGATTTGATGTGGATGCATAAATCACCATTCCTGAGACCATAGACCATACCCCTAACACAATTGAATGGGTTATTATAGAAAAAACAAAATATGGATTCGGTATAAAAAATAAGTGGGTTAGCTCGCTGATTGCATTGGTTAAAGCATTCTTATTAAGATATTGTATTATTTTGATAGGAGTTTAAGTCTCCGCATTTTATATTCTAAAATCTTAGATGAACCCGTATAGAGATGAGTTTCCATATTTCATATTCCAAAACCTTAGGCAAATCTATATTTCATATTTCAAAAGCATAGGCACCCCCAGTCACAAATCACCATAATCGAAATGAGAGGCACCCAGAGGCCATAACATATGATCTAGGTCATAGGATGGAGGGATCCAACGATCGAGGTTGTCTGGGGCGCACTTTGTCTAGAATATGTTAGGCGAACTCGTATAGAGATGAGTCCCGGCATTTCATATTTCAAAACCTTAGAGAATCTGTATCCCATATTTCGAAATCATATGCAACCCCAATCATAAATGACCATAATCAAAACAAGAGGCTCCCAGAAGTCCCAACATATGATCTGGGCTATAGGATGGACAGATCCGACGATTGAGACAACTATCCAAAAAAAGAGGAACATGGGGGAAAAACATTTGACCTGATTTGGAACTGGGGCGATGGAGAAAAATGAGTTCAAAGTGGATCAAAAGTTCTGGCAGTGAACTATCATAGAAAAACATCAAGCAATTTGATCTAGATCAAGCACGACGGATAACAATCAATTTGACAGATCTTCATCAAAGAAAAACGGATGTTTTTATTGTGGAGGACCACATCTTGAAGTAGATTACCCAAAATTAAGTGCAAGAAGAGACCAAAATGACCGAGGCAATCGAGGAGAACGAACGGATCTAGGCAGAATAGAATTTAGACCAAATCCTCGCCCTAGCGGACCTCCGCCCCAAGTGTGTCATTTGGAGGAGCTTCCACGCGAGCCAGGCACCAAGACGAATAAACAAGTAAGTTTGCTGACGAAATGCAAAAGAAAAAGGCGAAGTTGCAAATTGCCTACTTAAAGTAGTTTTAGTTAAGTTGTTAAGTGAGCAACTCCGTGAAGGAGGTTAGGATTAATTCTGTAAGTTTTAAAGACAACAACTATGTGTGCAGCATAATTGTCATTGTTCATTATTGAAATATCATATCATATCATAATATATATACAATAACTTAAGCACCCCCCTTGTCCATAGAGATTTTGATCTTGACCGTCGATCGTGAAATCGGCGGTTCTCATAGAGCCACCTCGACATTCCCCAAGCACCCCCTTATATATAAGCCACTGAGGTGTCGCCGTCTCAATTGTCCAAATTCGAGATCAACGGCTTAGATCAAAAGCCCCCTTATTTAGAGGTTTTAATCTAGGCCGTCGAATGTGCGAAATAAATGGCCCAGATGTTGCCACGTGTATTGAATGCATTCAATGCCACATGATGAGGTGGCAGCAATATTTGGTGTAGCAAATCTTAACCGTTGGATCAAAAAGTGAGCATAAATCCTAGCCATTAACTTTTTAATATTAAATTTTTTTTTAAAAGGAGGTGAGGTGGCACTCTCATTAATAAAAAACTAGTGAGGTGGCAAAGTATTTACGAGTGGACATTCTAGGAAGCTTCCTTTTGCTTAATCAGCTTCAAAGGCATGTAGCTTGCAGTAGAGGGGTCAGATGAAGGTGGGGCCCACACTGTTGGATTGCTTTCGTCGAGAGCTTTTCAACGAGTGGTGCTTTGGCACTATTTTCTCGCAGTTGGAGCCAACATGATCGAATACTAAGAATCTTCTGGGAATCTTTAAAAGAATCTTTGGAAATCTAGGAGAATCTCTCTGAAATTTTTGAGAATCTAGGGGAATCTTGATGGAATTTTGGAGAATCTAAGAGAATCTTCATAGAATCTTGGGGAATCTAGGAGAATCTTCATAGAATCTTGGGGAGCCTAGAGGAATCATGGGATAATCATTGGGAATCTAAGGGAGTCTTAGGAGAATTTATGGAAATTGTTATAAAATCTTTAAGAATCTATGAGAATTTAGATCAAATCTTGGAGAATTTAAGGGAATTCTAATAAAATCTAAGGGAATCTCCATATAATCTTAAGAATCTAGGGGAATCTTTGTAGAATCTTAGAGAATCTAAGGGGAAATCTAAGGGTATCTATAGGAATCTTGGTGCAATCTTGGAAAATGTAGGGGAATCTTCATAGGATCTTAAATAATCTATAAGAATCTCAAGAGAATCTTAGGGATTCTATCGAGAATCTTTGGGAATCTAGGAAAATCTGTAGGAATCTTCATAAAAACTTTAAGAATCTATGCTAATCTAGAAGAAATCTTGGGGTCTCTAGGGGAATCTTAATAAAATCTAAGGGAATCTAAGGGAATTTAAGAGAACCTTTAAGAATCTAGGCAAGTGTATGAAAATCTTTCTAGAATCTTTGAGAATCTAGAAGAATCTTGATGGAATCTTAAAGAATCTAAGAGAATCTTGATAGAATCTTGGGGAATCTAGTAGAATCGTCATAGAATCTCTAAGAATCTATGGCAATTTAGATGGAATCTTGGAGAATCTAAGGGAACAATGACATGCATTAACATAACTAGTTGTTTGATCTAGCTTGGTAACTAAATTTGTTTAAATGGCCTCTTTAACTTAACCTTATGAATAGTGCAGTAGTTCATTTACTGATTATTGTAGCTCGGCACTATTTGGTCTCACTTTGTGTAAAGAGGTTGTCTAATTCTATTTGGTCTTAGTAAGATAAGTCTGGAATGATGGTTTAGGACAAATAACGTACTCACCACCCTAACATTGCTTTGTTGTGTGACCGTTGGGTTCTGCCTAAAATCATTCATGGTACAACCACTCATAATGCAACTACTCATAGTACAAAAACTTGTATATATATATAAAGAAACTTTTTAGTCTAAAGGGCTGGACTTGATTATTTTTCTAGTTGCGGATTCAACTAGGGTTGCAACCATGGACTTGGTTGTGTCAAAATTACCATATAATTTCTTGATCGAGGATGATCAATCACGGGAAGGGGAGGAATTGATATGGTGGTGCTCCGGGGACTGGTGGTCGGAGTAAGAGAAAGAGAAAGAAAGACGGAAATGTTCAAGTAATCCCTTTGGTTAATTATTTATATGGTTAAGGACCATTAGATTAAAGGATGCACCTAATAAAAAGTTAAGCCATTAAGAAAGGAAAAAACCTTTCTATAAACGTATGGGATATTTCAACAAAAAAGGGGCCTAATATATTAGAATAGAATAGAATAGAATTATTGTCCCTTGTGCCCTAAGGCCCTTGGACTGATGTAGCATGGGCGAGCTCCCTAAAGGGCGCTACAAGCACATCACGATGTTATATTGTCGTTATCAACCAGCTTTTAGCTGAGCGTTTTGTGGGCGTCTATGTCCCGTCTCTTGGGCGATTCATATTATGAGCCCTATTTCTTTGTGTGCCTCTCGATGCTTGGTCGTCATCTCCTGGATTGCATCTGCCAGATCTTTCATTGTGTCTGCCCTCATCATCAGGGTGTGTACTGGCTGTCCCCATCTTATGTCCCTGTACTTGTTTCTGACGTCTCCGTACATTGGGCACTCGTTGAGCAGGTGGTTCTCATCCTCTACTCTTCCAGTGTCACAGATTTTACATATCCGATTGTCCTTTTCTATTTTCCTCCATCTGTCCTTTCAAATCTTAGATCGTGGCTCTCCATCCTAAATCCCGCCAGGACGTCTCTCCTGCCCTTCCCTAGTAGATTGTCTCGGTACATCTGTTGCCCTATCTGTTGTTCTGGATTGAAGACTATCATGAGCCAAAGTGTCTTGGGTCCGGTGTGTTTTTGCAACCATGCTCGTGTAGCCTTATCTGCCCAGTCTTCATTCCATTTTCCCTCGTTTACTATATCACTTAGATTCATCCCCATTTCTCTGGTCCACGTCCCTACATCCTTGAACCATCCACTGCTCATGATGATGTGTGATTTTGCTTACTCGTTGATTGCAATACTTGACAGCTTCCCTGGATGTCCCCCTGCATTGTCTTTTATTAGGTATCTAATGGTCCTTTCCCATGCTCTCACCTCCATTCGTTTCTGACCTGTCTCGTATATCATGACTGTTAGAGGTGTGTTTGCCCGCACCCTAAATTCCTGTTTATGCCACTGTCTGAGGATCCCTTCTTGTTTGTCCCATTTCTTATCTGTTAGACCCGGTCCCCATGCCTCAAACCCATATAATTGCGTCGTCACGACCACTGCACTGAACAAGTAACACTTATTCTGCTCTTATTACAAAAAAATTTCATACTAAAGTAGCTCCCAATGGCTGATTGAAACCTTGCATCCGTGCCTTCAGCCCATTTGCCCGTGCTGTGCGCGTCATATCCCAGATATCTGTATTCTGTTGATTCCTCTAATTCTGTCCCCATATAACTGAAAGGCCTGTGTTTGTTCCTGTGACCGAAAATGACTATTTTGGTTTTCGCAAGATTTGCCGTTAACCTTGTTCTTTCGCAGAAAACCTCTAGTAGCTTTAGCAATCTGTGCATCCCTTTATTCTTTGTGGCCATCATGTTTAGGTCATCAACATATATCGTAATGGGTACTTTGATGTCTTCTAGTGTAGGGCCATCCGTGTCTCCTTGTTGTTCTGCTATGAAGCCTTGTAATGCATCTATATATATTCCGAATAAAGTTGGGGATAGAGGGCACTCCTGTTTGTGTATCGCAATTTATCGCCTGTCCTCCTGTTCCATTTTTGCATATACCCTGTGGTATAGTCTTGCAATTGCTCCCAACATGTCGCCTGGTGCCTGCATCTCTATCAATCTCTGTAAGAGCTTTTCTCTCGGGACTGTGTCAAATGCTTTTCTAAAATCCACAAAGCAGCATACTACTTTCCTTCCCTGAGATCTGTTATGCTCTATTAGTATCCAAAGGGTTACTAGATGATCTGTGGTTGAGTGTTCCGGTCTGAAACCTGCCTGTTCTTGTGCCCTCAGGTTTCCTGTTTCTGCCCATTGTTTTAATTTATTGTCCAGAGCTTTTCCGAACCATTTCGGGAAGATAGAGCTCACCATTATTGTCCTATAGTTCCCAGGTTCCTTCCTGCTTCCCCTTTTATGCAGAGGTATGATCCTGTTGTACGCCCATATGTCCAGGAGCCCTGTATGGATTATGCCGTTAAAAATGTCGGTAAGCTGTTTCCCAATTACTGTATCCGCACATTTTAGTAGCTCCACGGTCAGTCCATAGAGGTCTGGGGCTTTGTTATTAGCCATCCTGTTTAGTGCTATCATTACTGCCTGCAGGCTGAAGCACGGTTTATCCATCTCCTGTAGAGCGGGTATTGGCATTGGGGATGCCCCCGTCTTATATAGTTTCTCAAGGTGTTTCTCCCACCCGGTTGCGCCGATGCTGTCCTGTGCATTTTTGGCTATCCTATTCCCTTCTCCTTTCCCTTTAAATCCCTTCCAGAAATTCCGGGGTTGTCTTTTCAGCATTTTAGCCAAACCCCATTGGTGTTGTACCAGATTTTTGTTTCGCTTTGACTTCAGCATTCTTAGGTATGTTGCTCTTTCTGTCTGATATGTCTCTCTGCCTACAAGTGCTTTGACTTTTCTTTTTTGTGCCCTGCATTCCTCGTCATACCATACAGATGCCCTGAAAGCATTGCTCCTCCTGGGCCTCTTTCGTTTTCCGAAGACCTCTGTTGCTACTTTCACCATTATATCATTTAGCACGTTTCCATTCTCGTCTACCCCATGCTTTTCCCATTCCTATTTTCTCATTTTTGTCCTGATAGTTCGTACGAATGTATCCGCATACTTATCCTGGAAGTGTATTGAAATGCTTCTCAATTGTGTCCAATTTTGGCTGCATCGTATGAGGCCTGCGATTCTTCCATGAACAAATAGAACACCGTGCTAAAACTATTAGTCTATTGCCTGCCTCTTCCTCATATCTCTCTATGCAAGGGTATATTTCTGCCCAAGTCGGCTGAAATTCCCTTTCACTAGCAGCCCATCCTTTCCTCCCTCGCTTCCTCTTACGTTCTTCTTCCATCTCAATGTCTTGTGGTTCGGACTGAGATTGCAGCATTGCCACTTTAGGCCTCTTATTCATGATAACTCTCTGCAAAGAAAGACTATTTCTTAATCAATAGAGTGGCTATCATGACTGTCGTGCAAATGATTGTAGTGTAAGGCACTAAAGTTTATGCTTCTAATAATAAAACATAGGTGATATATTGTAAGTATTCACAATTACATATTCCAGCAGGTATACACTATCACACATTATCATTCACAAGAGATTTTAGCAGAGATTTTAAAACCCATAAATTTTAAAAATATGCATCAAATAGTACAGTTTCTTGCAAATAGAAATCTGCTTATAAGTACCTTCTTAACTTGGCTGCAATCAAGCTTGGCAAACACCGAATCTCTGATTTCTCAAAGCTTAAGATGTTGAATCGATGACCTTTGAAGAACTAGATTTGCATTCGTCCATACTTAGTACCGGCATTTTTTTAAATCATATACAAGGTTAAAAAGCACATAAAAATGCTTTGAATTTGTGGTTAAAACCTCAAAAAGGCATGCAATATTGCTTCCACAAAAAATTTCCAGAACTAAAACTCCAAAACTAACGACCATAAGAGCGGTAATGGCGAATCCAGACCCTTAGAACCTCAAAGCCGTCGAAAAGTTGGCTAAACTCCCTTAAATACGTTTCCTGAGGATAGGCGAATTCGATGGTGGTGGCGGGAGGATCCACCGAGATCTTGGCTAATAATTTTTTATTTTTTTTTTAAGCCTACCTAACATTCGTGCAACTTTTTTTTTAAATTTGGAATATTCGCCTGCGAATATTCGCCCTTAGAGACATTCTTTCTGTGTGTCATCACCCTGTCTCTGCTCACCTCCCTTGAATGTTAACTGAATGGGTCTGTGACTTTCCCTCTTCCCAATCGGCCATTCTAGTAGCGTGAAGTCTGAGATGTTTTCCACTGCTTGGTCATTCATTATCACATAGTCTACTATACTTCTCCCGTGTACATTCTGGCTTGTGAATTTTTCGGATCCTTCCCATTTTTGTATCCCTTTAGCTATAATGACCTTGTCGACGTGCATACCTCAAACAACAATTCACCTTTAGCATTGATCTCTGTCTTGTCTTACAGGCTTTTTTCCAAACCTGTGGTCTTGCCATATATGTCCATTGTCCACTTTCTTCATCTATGCTCGTGATTTGTGCTTGCTCCTAGCCTGTCCTGGCATTTAGATACCCTATTAGAATCATTGGTCCCTGTTCTTTCCACTTCATCATATTCTCCCCCAAGTCTAGCAATTCTAGTTTGTCACTGGTGGGCGGGTAATACGCTATAATCAAAACTAAATCTTTTTTGTTTTGCAATTGGATACTTAGTATCATGTATCTTTTATTGATATCCGAATGTAAAATACATGCACTGTACATAGCAGGCTAGGTTTGCGCTTCCTCTTCCTATCTTAAAATCCTTATCTTTCCAGCATGTGAATAGCTGGTAACCCTCTTCCTCTGGTAGCCGCTTAATGTTTTGTTCCCATGTCTCCACCAGACATATTATGTCGCGGCCGTGAGCTCCTTCAAGCCTCTCTCTGTCATCCCAGGGGTACCCGGTGCAGTTCTAGTACCATATTGTCAGCATCTCTTCCCTCGAGGCTGCTCCTTCGGGGTTTCTGTGTGTTCTGCCCCGCTACCTATCCTTCTCGGTTGCCCTCTAGTTTTGGTGATCGAGGTTCGGCCCATGATTCTGGCTTGTGGCATTCGGTCTTCCTGGCCCTGTTTCCGTCTCTTTCTGCTATCCCGTGCTGTATCGCTTCTTGGGTCATCTCTGTCGGTGCTCCCCCCAGTGCCCTTCTTTCTTGCCCTTGTGCTATAACCGCCAAAGGGTTGATATTCTCCTTTTCCTTCTCCAGTCCTATTGACTTTATGGCCTCCGGTCTCTCCATATTTTGTTCTCGTCCTAGGAGTGTCTGCTCTCTGATCCTCTTGTGCAAGTACACTTTGCCGTTCCTGACTCCCGCATGTATCCCTGTCTGGTTCAATTCCCTGGCTCTGGCCAGTTCTCTGCGTAGCCCCTGACGCTGCATGATTGTCAGTGCTTCCTGTACTTTGATCCCGTTCCTTAATCTGGATCCCATGCACAGTATCCTCTCCTTGGCTGCCATAATATCGAGTGTCTTGGGGTTTATGTGCCTCGACCCACCCCTCCATTGGCCTGACCGCACTGCTATGACGATGATGCTCCGGTGTTCGTTGAAAACTGTTTCTATTATTTTTGCAGCAACTTGATAGGTGTCTTCATTAGGTTTGTCTGCTACCCCTATCAGCCTAACGTCACGTTTAATTTTATTCTGCTCCTCAAATTCCATGATATGTGGCTTTATTCTTTCAAATGAATCCCATGCATCTAACTCAACATTTGCTTTTTCTAACTCAACCAACCTCTGCATGATCCTTGCCTTCTCTTCTTCAATCTCGTTCATCCTTCGCTGCATCTTCTCGCTCGTCCTCTCGACCCCTCCTATCCTTATATCCATGCTGGAGATGGCTATTTTGTTGCGATGGCCGTCTCCGCCAATGTGTTGATTGCATCCATGCTCGGGATTCTAGATTCCAGCTGTTTGTTCATTTGGGCCAGAAAGTCTTTGAGATCCTACTGGCTTACTGGTGCTCTTGCCATATCTGCTTTCCTTTGTTGGCTGAGACCGGTATTCTCCGCCATCACTCCTGGATACAGTATGCCAATGTGATTCTCGTCTGGGTCACTGCAATAGAATTCTTCTGCTGGGGAAGTTGTATCTCATTCGCCTTATATATATTCTGCCTTTAAACGGTCTCTTATTCAAAAACATCGTTGATTCTGAATTTGAATTTGAAATAGCCATACTTATTAATTATTCTGCCCACCGCCACGTATTATTCGATAGATCGTTTAGATATCGTCGTCTTGCCATCCCAGTTGATTGGCCGGGGGTGACCTTATCTGCAGGAACCCGATATTCGGTTGCTGCCCGCCGGGATGTTATTTATTACTGCCGTTAATCGGTCATTTTGGTGATCTGGGTACCAGTTGGAGAGTCGTGCTCTTGCTATACTGGCCTACGGCGGGAGTTAGACCCCTCAGTCCGTAACTTATCCAGTCTCCTTTTGACCAAATCACATTTACTATGCCCTTTCTTGTTAGTTAGGCCCCTCTGCCTGCCGGATATTACAACTGCCTTTCTTGGTGCCTTTACATTTGTATATTGTATCCTAGTCCCTTCTAGCTTGGACTGTATTCCGTGGCCTTTGTGTCTTGTTTTCTGGTGTTTTTCAAGCTTATGGTGGTCCGGAGTACCAGTTGGTGGGTCTTGCCCTCTCTATCCTGACGTACGGTGGAGGTTAGACCTCTCTGTCCCGTATCTTACCCCCGTCCGCCTTTTGCTTTCGATGTATTAAATTTTTTTTTTTTTTTAAAGGAGATTTAATCCCTCCCGCCTCCGCATCCTGGTGTGGTCTACCTGTTGACATGTCAATTATGCTAATGTGGATCATGTCTGATGTATCATTAGAGTTTATGGTGGTCTGGGATGCCAGTTGGTGGGTCGAGCCCTCGCTATCCTGGTATACGGCGGAAGCTGAGCCTCTCTGACCCATAATTTGTTCCGTCCCCTTTTACTCAGTTTTGGTAACATCCGTCCTAATGAGGCTCCTTATAACGTGGTAAAGAGATTGACTATATTATGAAACCAGTTGTAAAAGATTACAAGGGAGCTGAGAAGAAGTTAGCGACGAGGAAGGGTATATGGCCCAGACCAGATTAATAACAAAGTTGGAAAGAGTGGCAAGAGTGGGTTTTAGAACAATAGGTTGAGAGTAGGAGGGCCTACATTGGCTAGAGTCTTGATATTCTGTATAAGTATCTTATACTGGATGGGGAGACTTATATACAATATCAGCATCTTGATATAAAGGAGGCATGTGGTTATAACTACGAGTGCTTTACTAAAACTTCCTCTATTAGGAGATATATTAGCCTTTATATATGCAGGTAATATCCTTTTATATATTTTCAAAACTTTGGCGCATAGAAAATACATATTCTGAGATATTCAGCCAGGGGCTGAATCAGATGTGATGCCTTGAGCACGAAACTGACAATCTTTGAGGTGTAAACTAGCAAAAGAATGATTACATTCTTTTGCCCATCTAGCATCTGAGGTGTATTAGCCGTTATGTTTCTTTGGATGCTTTGGATCCGTATGAGGTGGATGAGTATGGTTTGTCTTGTTTATCTTGTAACCCTCTCCCGAGTGGTTGTCTCTCTCCCCCCTCTGTTTGCTCGAGCATGGTGTGTTGCGTGGATGCCTGTTCTGGTGTCTGACGTTCCTCTCTGTCTGTGTGCGAGATGTTTGGCGGTTGGTCTCTCCTGTATCGAGTGTGCTGCGTGGATGTGTGTTTGCATCTGACGTTCTTCCCTTGATCATGGTGTAGCCCCCTTCTGGTTGTTAGTTTGGATGTGCTCTTGCGCTTGCTGTGGTTCCCCCTGCCTTCCCTTACACCTCAGTAGCGCATGCTAGTTATTTTTGGGTTCTGGCATGACTCTACCCACCACAACGAAACTGACAATCTTGGAGCATACAAAGACAGATAGAGAATAAAATAACATAAAATAAAAAATAAAACAAAGATAATCAAAAGATTTTTTCTTCCCCCCTCTCAAGCACAATTTCATTATAATGGGAAAATTTTTAGTAAACTGGAATTTTTTTATTTTGGGGGTTGTATAGACCTTATGCAGGGGTTGAGTACCCTGTATCATAGACCTTATGCAGGGGTTGTATACACCACCATGAAATATTTAGAAAACATATTTACTCGGTATCATACACCTTCTGCATGTGTTAGGTACACAGGTATGACACCCATGTATCATACATATATTTTTAAGATACATGAATAGATTTATAGACCTTCTGCAGGTGTATGATACACGTGAGTAGTACACATGTATCATACATATGTTTATAGCATACAAGCCTCAACCAGTCTTACATCCTTCTTTGGCAACTGAATAAATGCACCTACTGCTTCACCAATGTTATCTGCACCCCAGCATATGATTGGAAGTTCAATAGGCACCACAGATTTCATGATCTCTGTTGCTAAATTCAATGGATCAACATCCTTGCCATGAAGGGTGGCTCTCTTTACCCCAAATGGCATGTATAGTTGCCCTCGTTGGCGCTCCCCAAATGGCTCCATGGGGGGTGCCCCGGGGGTATACCTGGCCCCCTCCCCCTCCTCCCCCCCCCTTCCCCAACCCCCCATTTGGGGGGTATATATACTCCCCCTAGCAACTAACCGAAATGGGGGTATACCCCCCTCCCCCCCCCCACCACCCCCAAATGGCGCCATTTGGGGGGTATACCTACCCCCCAAAAAAAAAAATTTAAAAAAAAAATTTAAAAAAAAAATTGGCGGATGCAAATGGCGCCATGGCGCCATTTATGGCGCCATTTGCATCCTCAAGGTGCCATGTGGGGGTATACCTCCCCCCCATGGCACCCCCAAATGGCGCCATACCTACCCCCTCTGGCACCCTCCAAATGGCGCCATTTGGGTGGTATACCTGCCCCTGGCACCCCCCAAATGCCGCCATGAAGCCATTTGAGGGCTCCAAATGGGGCCCCAAATGGCTCCATTTGGATGTATACATGTGATGAATGGCTCTAACAAAAAGACGATGCATATAGAAAGACTTACACGGATATGGTGGTCACCATTTTGGTGAAAAACTATCGGCGACCGGAGTATATGGATCTTGTAAGAATATTGCGCGCCAAAAAGAAGCCCAAAAACCACGTGGTAAACAAGCATTTAATGTTACTCGAAAATAAATGATCGCAAGAAGCCGCCTAGAAAGTGCCGTCGGTATGGAACCATCGAAGACCCTCAGATCCCCTATAGAAGGATCTATACAAGCGCCTAAAGAAATGATATGTCGGCAAAGAACAACAAATTTGGGATTTCAAATTTTGAATTTCAAATTTGTTGCGCGGAGGGCTTTCAAATTTGGTGGCTTCTGAGGGTTTCAAATTTAAGGGCATTTTTAAATTTACGCCTTTGTTCGAATTTTGCTATATTCTGAGTACCCGCCACCTACATTCCGCCGCTTCCCGCCCGCTGCGACTACGGGGCCCAAATTTTCGCCATGGGCCAAGCTACTAGATGGCCTATTGGACCTATATAATACGCCTCTAAGCGGCCGCTAGATGGCCTTGATTACATTGAATTTGAAATAGCCATACATCCCCCTTCGGCCGTGCCTGCGACCGCCCGTTTAGATCGCCTACCGTTGATTGCCTAGATGGCCCATTGGACCAGAAGCCAACGCCGATACAGAAGCTAGATGGCCTAAATTATTTGCCGGTTACCGCCCAACGCTAAGCGCCAAGATATCAAGAATCATGAAGGCAAGTCTCCAAGGCAAAGGTAGGTCTTCTTTTACTTGATTTTTTAGTTTCCCTAGTCAAATAGCACCGGTTTCTTGAATATATGTTTGCTTGATGCATATTGAGGAGGCAAATGGCATGCATCCTTAGCATGATTTGCTTTATTAAATGCATGTTGAGGAATGCAAAGGGCCATGGCTTTATTTTTATTCACCACCATGCATTTGATCCAGATGTTATATCAAATGCATCTTCGTGGATGCCTCATCATGTTTGGAAATGGCACCTTGAGGATGCAAATGAAATGGCCATAAGCCATTTGCACCCGAAAAACACCAAAAATTTCAAAATTTCAAAAAAAAAAAAAAATTTATTTTTTTATTTTTTTTGAATTTTTTTTTGGTGTAAATGGCCATGAGCCATTTGCACCCAACACCCCTTTTTTGGGGGAAATTTTTGTCGGGGTGTAAATGGCACCATGTTGCATCCTCAAGGTGCCATTTCCAAGATTGAGGATGCAAATGGCGCCATGGCGCCATTTGCATTCACTAGCATGCAAAAAAATATGTTGAGGATGCATTCACCAAAGATGCATTTGGTCCGCTATAGCAAATGCACGTTCGTGTATGCCGGAGATTTCTTTGGAGTCACCTTCGCCCAAACTTTGGTACCATCAAGATTTTAGTCAATGATGAGATTCAAAATGCGGCTTACAACTTTGACGAAGAGGCATTTAGTGGGGCAGGATTTGACATTCTTATGAATGTTGGCAAAGAAAAGCATGATCCTACTAATGGCATGATTCAATTCAACAACAAATTTTGTATTTTAGCTTCATAAACAAATTTTCTTGATGTGTAAATTTGTCAATTTCAGAAGTTAATGATGCCCTTCTTCCTGTAAAATAGGTAAAACTTGCTAACTTAAGTTGCAGTATTTTTTTTTTGTTGTTTTTTCCCCCCCTCTCTGATATTAATGGCGCCAATAAATGGCACTTTAGATGCATTTTTTTTGCTAAATTGCGCCATAATTGCTCAAAAAATGGTCATAAAATGGATTAAAAAGGATTTTCATCCCTAATTGGAATCACGAAATTTCTCATTTTAATGAAATTGTGCTTTCTCGAGCAGCCCGTTCATCTTCCTCCCGTTTTACCATCCTTAGCCCATTCATTTCCTTGGTTTCTTTCCTGTAGACGATTCTCCTAGCTTCTTCTTTTTCTCTACGTTTCTCGCTATGAAGGGTCTGCAAATGTAGTCTGATGGATTTTTCTCGCAGCAGAAAACACAGACCTTACCAAAATCCCCGACCAAGAGTTCGTGCTGGTACCATGTCGACTTCTGGATAGTTGCATTAATTTGCAGTCCGCTAAAGCATTGCATGATTCTATCTCTATCCTGTCTCCTGACTGTATCATATTTATCAGACATAACTCCCATTACCTCCAAGCAGCGAAGATCAGATCCCCGCATCCTTCATTGGCTGTGCATGATGGATTCTATCACAGAAGAGGCAATGTAATCGTCCGCAATTGATACATGAAGACAATCCCCTTTCCAGACATAGACAATCTTGTTCACAAATGCACCATGGACCCAATTCCTCCAGTTCTGGATTCCATGGCACCGTAAGGTTGCCAGGAACTCCAGATCTCGGGCGCTTCCTGGTCGCTGGCTCGTCAGCTAGTTGCGGCATCACGATCTTCTTTCCTTTATCCATGCAGTTCCGGTGGTTTGTAGGCGAGTCGGATGCTTTATCTGAGGCAGAGCTATGGCCGGATCAACTAGAATTCTTAAGGCAGAGCTCCACTTCTTCTCCCTCCCTTATTGTAGTGTGTTAGCTTTTTAGGGTTACGATTCTTCGTTCCCGCTCCTTTATTACGTCCATCCTTATTAATTACTAGTCTTGTCTTATCTTGTCCTATTCTTTTTTTGATTTTTCGTATGTGTAGGCAAGAAGCGTCGTACGGCGCCCTATATACCTTACTGACATTCGTACTCTGACCTCCCATTCCCGTAGCTGATCATCATTAACGACTCCCTCCGTCCGTTGGTTATGTGACACGTCAGTAAGGTCCCATGCATCGTTATATATATTCACTATTGTAATCGTTATTATATTATTTTTATTCTCTACCATTCTCGTACTTGCAGCAGCACGTTTAAAATTTAGATTTAGCGATTAAGAATAGTTATCCGTATTTCCTATTGTTAGTTGTTGAATGGCTACTATTTTCAAAAACCACCCCCGTAGTTTGAATGGCATGAAATGCTTTTCTCCATCTGGGGGATCGATACCACTTTTTCTGTCATTTTTCCTGTGTTGTTGTGTGATCGTACCTCTTCTATGTCCCATCGCAACCGAGTTTATACCGATTAGTCTATGCCTGGCCTATTTAATCTATGCAATGTAATCTATGCAATGTGATTTATTATTCATTATTTTCATAGCCATAGTGAACTCGTGATCATAGCCTTAGATAACTCAAAGAAAAAACATCCGATTACCAGAAACAATCTAAAAAAAATAGCAAGTACTTTTGATATTCCTGATCGTGTTTCCATATTGTCGCAATATTTCACCCTATTCAACCCTATCCAATATGCTATTCTAATGTTCTGAGTCCGGCACTTACCTGGATATCGCAGCCCGCAACCTGCAACCCGCAACGCGCAAGATTATAGTCTTCTCCACTTTTAAAAAGAAAAAGGCAAGACCTTTTCTTATTACCTTATAAGGGCGGCAGCAGAATCGAAATGGGCAAAAGCAGACAGCTGCAACGGACTCCTAGGCTACACTTTTGGCGACGTCAGCATCTGCTACAGTGATATTAAGACCAGCTACAGTACCTTCTGGACCAGATTCGACATCAGCGAACCATTTCCGGCCTCTTCCTAATCCAATCCTCGTTTTAGTAATCTAAGCCATTCTGTTTGAATTGCGGGTTAAGCCAAATCCCGCAGCTCTTAAGAACCCTTTCAATTATTTCTTGGATATTCTTTGAGATTTCGTGGTGGGTGTGGCTATATGCCTCCCCCCCCCCATGCCATTCTTTTGTATTTTCCTCCTTTGTACAACTCTTTGTGGCTATGCTATTGCAAAATGTTCTGAGCTTCATGCAGTGCCTATAAAGAAATGATATTTTTGTTTAATTAACATGATGCATTCCTATTTAGTTAGTTTTGCAGACTAAATGTTAATGATTTATGATTGTTGTTAAAGAGATCTGTTAAAATTACCACTATGTCATAATGCTATTTTTTGGATAGTTCTAAATGGTGGACAAGCATTCTCGTCAGAAAGCTCTGTTGTATTGTTAGTTAACTCATGCATGTAGGAACCTATTAGTGAACAATAGACAAAGAGCATATGGAATTGCAAACAGTTCTTTCATGAATAGGGCACAAATGCATGCCCTATTCATCGAGTTTCCATCATTGACTTGAGAAACTTGATGCAATGGTTTGGAAAAAAGGACTAACACCAAAATCTCTAGGCACTGTTAGAGTGGTGTGTGCGTCATATATCCTAAGGGATGCTAATAGGTAAAATTTCTTCTCCTCCTCCTCCTCTATTAGGTGCATTAGATGGCTTTTCTGGTGTGCCTGTTACTGGGAATATGGCATATATATAGGAATCTTGGGGTTGAGAGTGTATCCTAAGTCCTGGTCAAATCGAGGGAACATTTGAAAGTGAACAAAAGTTATGGGTTAATAAACAGACATGTGCCATCTCTGCCCTCCACCTAGTGGCAAACCCCATCTTCATGCTTTGGCTCGAGATATAATATCAGCATTAACACCAATCTCAACCATATCCCTGATGATTCCTACCTTGCATATGGCTCTGACCTAGTCATGGTCTATTCCACTATTAGCACCAGCATAACTAACCCAGCCTTATGTGCCCAAGCTAATCAAATTTCCTTCACCAATGTCAGCATTTGATTGGGGGCTTATATCTTGTTGGCAAGATTCCATTTTTTCATTGGAGATGTAACAATATTTAAGCTAGTTGGCATTGATCTAACCAGAAGTAAATAACCTTCAACGCTTATTGTTTTCCCTCCTTGAAGGTCACCCAAGCGTATACGTTATCCTCTAGACTATAGCCAACTTCTAGAGCATCATTCTCAACTCTTCTGTCTTGAAAAGCTATCATCTTCTTAGCAATTACAAATGTGGTCTTAAAAGAAAAGATAAAGATGTCACTTTATATGGCTCTTCAAAAATTGCGATCTTCCCATGGTGGTGTCAAATGTTCTTTCATCCTACATTTTTACCTCTTATGTTGGATGGTTTGCCTTGGATATGTCACATATATATTACACGCTTACAATGGGGCAATGACCACCAAATATTAATTTCTACTACAATCACCTCTACCGTGATTATTAATCTCCAATACATGCACCATTATGTTTATTATGTGAATTCATGAAACGGTTATGAGTTCACATTACATCACATATTAACCGCGCTAGGACATCAACATCACGACGAGGGCTACAGAAAAAAAGGGGACCAAAATGTGAGCTTATAGATGTACTTACGTGGGTACATTCGATCGTCCAAGACCTCTTTGGTTATTGCAAAATTAGTTGGTATCCCTACAACAGTAATGCCAATAACAAGGGTAATCCCTATACTCATACAATGAGAGACCACTTGAATGAAAACACACAAACAAATCCTTGCAACAAATTCATATGCTTAAGATTACAACTCTTGCTTCCTACGCTTCAATCCTTGTAATATCAACGACAACGAGGCTTTCAAATTTCAACTCCTTAACTTTGCAAACATGTTTGAGCCCATCGTCAAAGGCAACCTAAGCCAATTGTTTGGTGCATTATGGCAAGCATAATATTGCAGATGATATCTGCATTACCTTGTACATGTATTTGAATCGTGTAACATTCTCCTGTTCCTACTAGTAAACAAATAGAAACTCCATTACCGTTACATAGCAAAATTAAAAATCCACACAAACCACACCCACCATCTTTCCTATTCAATCCCTTCCTCTACAACTACGTGAGGATTGCACTTGCAACAATTGTGCCAGACATTTGCCAACAACATGGATGTCATCTTCTACATACACCCGAGACGTGCTCAAGCTCCCAACATTGTATACCCAAATGCTCTCAACAATAGACATATCCATAATTGTCGAGAGATGAATGAACATCATAATCATAGGCAGGCATTGGGAGAGATGCCTATTAAACAATCCCTTAGTCTCTTGGATGGAACTCAACCAATCTGATCTAGATCAAGCGACAAAAGCAAAGATAGAAATCCTGCTCTCCCATCTCATCCACCACAATCCGATTGTCAGCAAGTACAAACATTGTACGAGCAACCGAACCCAACAATAGGCCTCTGCATCATCTCCGCTGCAGCCATCTCTGACATCCTGGCCAGATCACGTGAAGACAGTGTGTTTGCCACAAACCAAAAAGTCAACTATACGCACAGTATCCATCTGCGATACAGCCAAGATGCATCTACTTCCTACTAACAAGAGGATGTATACCCACGGGGGGTTCACCTTTATCACATGAGCATATGCCACCTGCGTGCTTAAGATGAGAAGAAACACCCCTATATACGTACGCAAAAGTGTAGGAAAAAACCCCTTCCGTGGAAAAAACACACTAGAATGTCAGTAAGAGGGGGATTTAAACCCCTAGTATACGTACGAAAACGTCGAGAAAAAACCCCCTTCCATGCACTCACTAGGTTTATACGGGTCTTCTGTGTGAATCCCCCATGTGTATACCACATTCCACCCCTCATCTCGAGACAAGAAACCCACCAATAACGTCGACAATAGAAAGGACCGTCATCAGCCACAACACCATGTTCCTATTCCCCGAAGGGCTCGGAATACATCGACGCCCCACCGACTTCACCATCTACATAAAGTCATGAATCTCCTGCCTCTTCTCCTCCTTAACACTATGCAAGCCATATCTGCTAATGATGTAACAGATACGTCAATCACTCATCATCTCAAAGTCCATAACCACAAGGGTGCTCCATAAGAATATCCAGCACTACAAAGCAACACACCCCAACCCCACAAAACAAGATTGTATGTGCCACATCATCAAGGACAAAACCCCCAAGCACATCCCAAATACCCCTGAATACCACAGAAAACACCTCAAAGATCTGCTTGCAATGGTCAACAAGTGGGGCGTCCCAACGTTCCTCCTCACTTTCACCGCAGACGAAGTAAGCGAGACAAGGTGGCAAAAGATCAACCACATCGAAGACATTTTCAGGCAAATACACCAAGACCTCACATGGAAAGATTGCCCAGTTGAATGTGCCACTCTATTCCACAAACGCCTCAAGTCATTCCTCGCAAAGCATGTACTCGGAGGAGGCAAGCTATTGGGACAAGTTCGCCAATCATGGCAGCAGACTTCCAGCCGAACAAAACACTACTATTGTAGCAGTAACTGCACGATGTAACCGCCAAAACCCTGTAGTGCTATAAGGGGGATATGTTCATTTTCCAAATGTCATTGGGAAGCAGATTCAAAAAGCGTGCAGTAAGGGTATATGATTTGTCCGACACCTGCCATGATATCCCATAGCGGATCTCCATTCTCAATGGGGTACTCTCCTCATCTCTTGCTGCTTGAAATCAGCTGCTAACTCCATATAGAATCTAAGCCTGGTTGAAGGCGACTAGTCCTATAGTATATTAATCAACATTTTGTCATAATTCCATCTATCAAAAATCCATTTCGGGATTACATTCATGTATTAATACATTCATGTATTAATACATATTCTTGCCATTAAAAAAAGATGCCATCAGTGTACTCGCCAATCGTGAAAGCCTTCAGAAGCATCGATCAATAATGCCACCATATAGCCCTATCACGTAGCATCCAAATTCACAATACCTTCTAAATGGTGTCGTACCGCCCTATCACGTAGCACAAAAATCTACACAATCCCCCCATCGCGCATCCACATGTATAGCTTGCACTAATTCAAGTGCTAAGCAACTTTCAGTTCATGTCTTAACACACAAACTCCACTAGACAACCATCTCAAAGTAAGCTTTCTCATTGTAACTACTCCATGTACACCCAAACCTTCACCAAACTCCACTAGACAACCATCTTAAAGTAAGCTTCGTCAATGTAACTACTCCATCCCCGCCCTAATCTTTACCCCAACCCTGCATTGCCGCTTTTTTTTTTTTTTTTTTTTTTTGGTTGATAAAATGGGTTTATTTATTTTACAATGCACCTACTTATTCTTAACACATAGAGATCATAAAAATGTCATTCAATTTTAGAGATTATATGAATATCATTCAATTTCAACAAACTATTTTTTCCCTTAAAAAGTAATAATGTACGCGCTTAGCACATAGAGATAAATATAAATATATCAAGACATATATAATTCATAAAGGGAAGATGAGATTCTTATATTCCATTAGGACTCCCTGAGTCGCGAAAAAAATAGAAAATTAAAAAACCGTCGCAATTATCCCCATGGCTTTTTATCCAGCGCCATAGCTGCTGTTGCAGAGGGATGCAGACAAACCAGGAGTCGTGTACTCTGGCACAAACTCTTCAATGTCTTTCACAAAAGCAAGCGGGCATCTTCCACCACGTTCTAGTAAAGATCTTTTTTTTTTCTTGGGTGGATTGCTGGTACTTCTTTCTGGGTATTGGTTATACCTGTCATCATGATAGAAATGGATTATGAATAGTAGATGGCAGAGCTTGAGAGCCAACAAGCAATTTTGTTTCCGTTCATCTTCAGCTTGGTGGAATCAAAGCAGAGCACTGGTCTATCGCTGCAGCACAGGGGGGATGCAGAGCTTGAAAAGTAAAAAAATTTAGGATGAACAACTTCGAATGCATATTGTGAGATTTGATAAGTGACGGAGCAGTTTGCTTTCGACCTGTGAGCTCGAAGTTTGGATGGTGCTACCAGGTCTCATGTCTTTTATCAAAAAAATTCTCGTATTATATCAAATTTCGGCATTACTCATCTTCCGTATAAATGAGTTGCCATTTTTTGGCCGATCTTTTGCCGCCCATTTGCTTCAGATCCTTCCAAAAGGAGGTGCATCTATCATTGGTGATTTTGGGCTTGGGGAAGAAATCTTTGGCTGTGAAATGGGTTGAGGCGGGCTTGTGAATCCATCAAAGCCATTATGCTTTCAGTCATGCTCACTATGGCAGCTGTAGACATAACTTTGAAGTCGAACCATCTACTAGATTCATCAAAATGAGGGGAATGATTTGACAAGTAATCAGCAAGGAGAATTTGTTATTAGGGTCACAGTTTGTAACTGAAATAAATGGAATAGAGATGGGAGAGCTTTTTACACCACTTATTACTTCGACTAGGGTATGGTTGCCCGCCACTGCGGACGTACCGTACCTTGTGGTACCAAAAGCCGCATCGGTGCCATTCCACACTCCTCCCTGAACGACCACCAGGTGTCGCGACTTCGTGAGCCTAGAAGCCAGGGCTCCCTTGCTGTATACCCACCCATCGCGCACCTACGAACCCCTAAACATGCCCATTCCGAGGCATGATTCAATGCTAGGGGCTGGAATTCGCGCGCAAATTCCAGCCTCAATGCATGCAAAGGAGATGGGCAATAAGTGTAATTGCGGAGGATCAAGAAATTCGTGCATAAATACTTCCTTCTGGCTTGGGACTCAATTGAACCCCTGCTTTTACCGAAGGCTAGACCAATGGTGTCCACTAGAGCCCGACCAGGGATCGATGTTACAACGTCAGGCAGCAGCAGACCGACAGTAACGGCCAGCAAACGAGTTCATGCGCCCAAATCAAAGAAGAAGAATCCTCAGGCCAGTGGATCGGGAGCTACAATTACGAGGAAGCCAACAAAAAGAGGCCAATGGATGGAGCAGAAGATGCTAGACGCTCTAGATGAGGTGAATGAATATGGTATTTCAATTAGGGAAGCTTCTAGACGATCTGGTATCCCAGAATCATCCATTAAAGACTGGTTGTGTGGACAAATTTCCCACAAAATGGAGAGACATCCACAGTTCCTAACACCGTCCCAAGAAAAGGAACTTGTGGATTGGGCCATAGAGAGGCCAGAACAGGGGATGGGCGTGACACTGGCTTCGGTGAAGGAACGTGCTGCAGACCTGGCCAAGGAGAATAATCCAACATTTGAAGGTGTTCCAGGGGGAAAATGGTGGAAACTCTTCAAGCAGCGCCATCCTGAAATCTCTCCCAGAGTGCAGAAACTTTAGATGTGTCACGTGCCTGGGCTATGAACCAAGAAAACTTGGATAGCTTCTACTCAGACTTGAAAGAAATATATGATGAATATAACTTCCCCCCTTCGAGGATCTGGAATGCAGATGAGACCGGGATCCAAGCTGGGAAAGTAAAGCGCCTGAAGATAATTGCAAGGAAAGGTGAGAATAGGGTTAGTGATCTTAGTGTGTGTCAATGCAGAAGGGTTTAAAATACCTAGTATGTACATTTTCAAGGGAACTAGGATGAGTCAGGACAACATAGCCAGGTGTGAGGAGGGAGCAATTCAAGCTGTCCAGCAATCAGCTTTGATGACAACTGAACTCTATAAGTCTTGATTGTCCCACTTCCAATCTAGAGTGCCTGGAGGAGTATCACCTGAACGACCACATTTGATCTTGCTTGATAGGCATGAAAGCCATGTGGAACTGGATGTCATTTTGGCAGCCAAAGATATGGGAATACATTTTGCACTATTACCTGCACATACATCACATAGGCTCCAACCACTAGCTGTGTTTTGCTTTGCGCCATTCAAAGGCAGCATTCAAAAGATTGAGGGCAGAATACATGGTCAAAAAAGACAGGTCTGAACCAAAGAGGAAAGACATAGCTGAATTGATATCTAGTCCATGGCTGCAGGTCTAACAGTGTCGAATATAAAGGATTTATGCACGGGCCTCATTATTTCTAAGTCCATTCTAAAGGCATAGCATTACAACGTAGGTTTCATTAGTCATGCAATTTCATCCAAACAACCAAATTCCTAACTCAATACATAGTTGTATATTAATGCCCCTTGGTAGACAACATTTGTATGCTGTGGATTCTATTCACCTGTAGAATGATCCATAGAAACATCAACTGGGGTGCCTTAGAAATTGCCTCCATGGAGGGCTCTATTTCTAGATAGATCAATGATTGGGTTATCATTGACGAAGTTGATTCCGCTCTCGATTGAATGAGTAGCAGTTTTGATCACTCCGATATAGAGATCAAGCCACAATGAGGGGTTCTGCGAGCATACCAGGTGCTATATATATGAAATTCATAAATTTGAGGTCCATCATTTTTATGGCCTTACGGTTTGACTTATAGAGGCAACCTATGGTCTTGCAGAGCAGGCTCCCAAACTCGTGTCCCAACAATTAGCACAGAAAACATTATAGCTAACATAGAGAAGAATTAACTTGAATGTATCTAATTAATGCCAATAGCTTCTTTTGCAATCGCTCAAACTGGAACAAATTTCGAATGTCCATATATATGTTAGGCCTAATTGACACAATTCAAACCAATAAGTGAGTCATATAGGAAGAGAAATGTTTGCAGCGGCCTTGGCCGATACTTGATAAATTTCTTGTATATACTAAATATTAAATTAAAATAGGGGTATAAGTGCACGACTAGGCCAAAAATGGACTTTTTGTTGCATGCCTTTTTGCTTTTACCTTCATTGTGCAAGGCTATGTGAAATGTAGACTTGTTTTTGAAGGCCTCTTCTTTTCCAGACTTTATTTTGCATGGTAAAAGGGGTCTTGCAGGGCCTCCAGCCTTCAAATTCCAATCCTGCACAACACCATTAAACAAGGTGGGCACCCCAAAAATTTTAGCAAAATTCTAAAGACATGCTTCATCTTCTTTTTCCCATCTTATTTAAGGGTTTGTCACTTCGGTTTAGGGTTTTCTATACGCATGTGCAGATCGTTCAAATCTATATGCTCAAATCTGAAATCTGATGTGCAAATCGATGCTGTAGGCTCAATTTATCACAGTGCATGAGCTGGCAGTCCATGTGGCATCTGGGCACCACGTAACTTCATTTATAGCCGGATCAAAGCAGCATTTCTTTTGTCTGAAATGGCAGATTATCATTTTACCTACAAAGATGTGGAAGGAACTAGCACAGAATGGGATGATATACAGAGAAAGCTTGGAAATCTGCCGGCCAAGGCACCTGTAAAGAAACCAGATCCTTGGACTCCGGCAGAAGATGCCGATCAAAGGAAAGACAAGCACTGGATTGATTCAAAAACGGAAGAAGAGCTTGAGGAATTGGAGGATGACCTCGGACTTGATGATGATAGATTTTGGAAGAATACAGGTTGCTTTTCTATCATATGCTCTGTCTGCAGTGTTGTCTGTGATGTGGAATGTATATTTTCTTGCCAGGAAGAAGAGGTTGGAGGAATTGAATCAAATAGCTAATAAGCCAAGATTTGGATCCGTTTTCCATATTAAAGCTGGTGACTTTGTGCGGGAGGTTTCTCAAGCCCCAGCAGATGTGTGGGTTGTGGTCCACTTATACAAGGAAGGGTAAGAGCTCTAATGCTTTTCAAGGTCTAATATGTGCAAGCCTGAATAATATATCTGAGTTCTTTGAGCTATTTCTCTAAGATATGATGTCAATTTGACAAATATCTTGTCATACATGATGTCAATTTTCTGTTTTGATTTAATGAATGGATCACACTAAGCTGGATATTACATATTTATTTACGTCCATGCCCTATTGTTGATTACTATTTTGGTTTACTTCCAGGCTTCCTGAGTGTATTTTGTTGGAGCAATGTCTTGAAGAGCTTGCATCAAAGTACCCTGGGACAAAGTTTGTAAAAATTATCTCGACTGATTGTATACCCAATTATCCTGATTTTAATCTGCCAACTGTGCTTATATACAATCATACCAATGTTAAAGCAACTTTGGTGGGCTTGCAACATTTTGGTGGACGACAGTGTACTCCTGAAGGTGTGATCTCTAGCTTTTCTTATTGTAATATCGGTTTGGTAAATGAACGTGCAATTCATTCTCTTTCTGTTCCCCAGATGTGGCATTCACTTTGTGTCAAGTAGGGCCTGTTCTTACGGGGCATGGAAGTGACAAATCCTTAAAAGAGAAGGTTCAACATGATTTCATTAAACGCGTCATCACTAGGCATGAACAAGGTAATCATGATGACTCTGATTCGGATGATTAATGTCCCGGGATTTAAATTATTGTCATAAGCCAGCCATGTTTTTTGTGTGGCATGCTTAAGAGTTTTGAAACAGTTAATATACAAGTCAGCGAAGGACATGTTTCTACAACGGGTTTCTTTTCAAAATCTTTTCCTGAAAATTACAAGGCAAAGGCAATATCTTCTTAGCTTCATTTGTTCTGTCCAAAGAATCATAATCTTGGATGTGCATGAAGTCTGCAGTTATTGAGATGCATAACTGCTCTAGCCTTCCTTGCACCCCCCGGCTTCAGGATGTTCTTCATCCGTGCAGAATATTCGTATGTGCATGGGAGATCATTGCAGAGACCATCTAGCAGTATGTTGTAGGTTACACATTTGATCATTAAGGTTCACTGCTTGGGCTTCGGCAGTATCACCTACTGAGATTCTTGGCCATAGGATATCTTTTGCTTTGAAGCAGCTCATAATGCATGCATTATATGTGATCACAGATTCCATATCTTCAACGTTAAATTTAGCCTGTTCATTTTGCACAACTAATCCATCAATTTGTTGTAATAAAATGCACACCCATTTTGAAGCATTTGTTGAAGTTATAAAAGCTTCCTCAGTGCTCTATCTTGCGAAATCCAGCAAAAGACGCTCCAGCAAAAGACGTTATTGGAGACTAACCCCTGCCTGACAAATCTTGGAAAAGGAACTTTGTCATAACCTCACTAACGAAAGGATGCCTCAGAGTGTCGATTTTGTGTTACGGGTTTGTAGTGCATTTGGGGATGAATGATAGCTTGACACAAAATGCATTTGGGGATGAATGATAGCTTGACACAAAATTGCCACTAAAATAGTGAAAGCGCACACTTGTTCGTTCGATGCTGGCAAGCTGGAAATAATTTGCTACTTGCATAAATTGGCTTTAGATATACGTTTGCAACTATTGCACTCTATGCTGATATATGTATTGTATTACTTATCCCCAACCAATATTCAAGCAGAGATGCATTGGCAAGTTGCGTTGAGCAATTATGATGCAAAAATTGTTTATTTTTTAATTTAAACAACGTGATACAGTTTGGCTTCAAAGGCATTCTCACTCCTGTTTCAACCCAAGCTCAACCATTTGTTGCTCAGTACTTACAAGGCCTGTCTGTGCAACAAAGCTGCAAACGTGTAGATAAGATAGTGCATATAGGTGGCCTTACTAGAGAAGGAATCATATCAGAGAAAAAAATAGATACCAAGAAAGCAGAACAAAAAGTGTTACAGCAAGAATCGTAAGGACAAAGACATGAAGCATCACCATCCAGCTATCCAAATATAAGGCCAGGATTACTTGTGATGATAATACTACCACAAGGGCTATCATCACTATCTTAATTGCAACCCATGTTGATTTCTGCAGTCAGAGACAAGATTTTAGTAGTCCGTATTCAATCTGACCCTTTTAATATTCATCTTCATATTGAAGAGGATAGACTAGAAAAAATCATTAAGTCAGCTGCTATTTGTTCGAAAATTAAATACACCAAAGACTTGGATCATGGCAACCCTATGTCTTCTTCAGAATGGCCAAAAATAGAATTAAAAAAGAAAGTATCATCCAAGTCAAGGATGATAATGGAATTACTATTTCTTCTCATGATCAGATCTTCATTTCTTTCATTATAAATACAGAGATCTCTTCTCTCAAGAGGTTAAGACTGCTTCTGCATCTCACAATTCAAACAATTTTATCTCCCTTATCAATTGTATCTCCTCTATCCCTAGACCTCTGGATAATAGTATTGTCTCAAGTCCTACTGTTGATGAGATTCTGAATGTCATTAAAAGTTTTTCCAAAGGTAAGTCCCCAAGTCCTGATGGCCTCCCCCCAGAATGTTACCTTCATTTTTGGGATATTATGAAGATGGACTTCTTGGCTTTTAGTTTTTGGGCAACTAATCAATTGCATATCTCTATCTCAAGTGGTCTTATCTCTCTTATCCCAAAGATTGACTATCCCCCTGATATATCTCGATTGGAGCCCATTTCTCTTTGTAATGCTTCCTACAAAATCTGTGACAAGATCGTTGCCCTCATAATCAAACACTTTCTTCAAGAAAGTATCAGCCTTCACCAATCTACCTTTCTTTCTAAGAGATTCATCCTTAACAATTATATCTCTGCTATGAAAGGATTGCATTGGAATAAGATTAGTGAATTAATTGTGTTCTTTTCAAGTTAGATTTTGAAAGGGCTTTTGACACTATCTCTTGGGACTTTATTGACTTTGCTATGCCCAAAATTGATTTCCCTCTAAAGCTTAGGTAGCTTATTTTGGATTTAAACTCAAGGGCCAACTCTTCTATTCTCATCAATGGATCTCCCTCTAATTTTTTCCCTCTCCAAAGAGGGGTGACACAAGACTAGCTCCCTATCTTTTTCTTGTGGTGGCTGAGCTCCTTACTAAAGTTGTACTGCACCATGTGAATCTGGGTAACATTGATTGCTTGAAACTTCCAGACTTTGACAAAATTCTTTCCATTCTTCAATATCTTGATGATACCTTTTGTTTTCTCAAAGCTGATGATGCAAATATCAAGTCCTTCATTAATATCCTTGGTCAACTTTCTGATGTTTCTGGTGTTCATTTAAATATGTAGAAGAGTGTTATTATTGGTGATTCTCAGTTGTCCTCTATTGCTGGTATTGATGTCCTTAAAATTAATGTTGCCTCTCTCCCTTGATCCCCATTTAAAAGGCCTTTGGACTCCTATCATTGAGAAAATCAGGAAGAAGCTCAATCATTATTAAGGTTGTCTTAGTTTTGCTGGTAGATGTATCAATGCAAACTCTGTGCTTGCTAGATCTCATCTTTACTACTCTTGTGCTATGATTGCTCCTAAACGTATCTATAATGAGCTCGAAAAAATCATTAGGAATTTTGTTTGGGAAGGTAGTCACTTGGTGAATTGGAATACTATTACTAAAAACAAGAAGTATGGTGATTTGGAATGCAAAAATCTATATGTCCAGGCCTGTGCTTTAGGTGGCAAATATGTTTGGAGGTCGCTCACTTGTGTTAATCTGCCTGTTTCTCATTTTATCAACTATTGGCTGAAGATTAGCCATATTGAGGGCCATTCCACAATTGAGCACTCTCTACCTGACTCTATACTCAACTCCATGCATCCTCACAGCAATACTTCTCCTATCATGAGAAATATAATGAAGGCCTAGAACTTGATTTATTTTGCCTTTCACTATTCTTGTATTGATGATCTCCATCTTAAAATGTCTTATCTTCTGGAATCCTCTCCTTAAAGATCGTCATACTTATTGCCTGGCAGTCAAGCATCCTAAAATTTATAGAAAATGGTCTGAAGAAAGGGTTTTCCCACATTAACAATTTATGGTCTAATGGTAGATTCTCAGTTGTCCGCCTTTAAGAGAATGGTGAGAGGTACTTCCACGGATAAAAAGATATTTTTACATATCATGAGTATCATTCATGGCCACATCCCTAAAGCCGACTCTTCTATGGTTTTGGATTGGAATCTTCAAAATAAATGTGTTTATGAGGTTAAGAAAATTTACTTCTTAAACAATTCTGACTCCTTGCCTAAGGGGGTTATCAAATGGAACATCTATAAAGATAATATGACTCGTCTTTTTTATAATATTTGGAATTCCTATTGTCCCCCTAAAATCAGGTATTTCATTTGGATTATTGGTAATCATAGTGTGTTAAGCCTTATGTCTCTTATCAAAAGGAATCATGATGTTTGGGCTACTTGTCCCCTAAATTGTAATAATTTGGAAAGTATGGAACATATCTTCTTCTGTCCAAAGTTAAATCATTTCTGGTCTTGGTTTGAAAATAAAATTAATGCCACTGTTGATGGTTCTTTGTTTCATATTATCCAAAACGATGATGCTTTCAAAACACTCTGTATTTCACTGCCTTGTGGAACATATGGAAAGCTAGAAATAGAATGTTTTATGGTAGGCAAAACTTTTCCACTGTGTGGCTTAAAATTCATTTCCAATATGATATTGAGTTGCTGGCTACTGCTAATAAACGGGAAAAGGGGGATGAGTATGATAGAAAGTGGGATCATTATGGTAAATTTGAAGGGTCATTTCAATTATTTAAGTCTTCCTTTAATGCTACTGGTATTGACATTGACTTATTTCTTCGATAGAATACGGATTCTTTTTAATCGATGGGAGAATTTGAGCATAAAATTTACAGAGTATGAAGGCTCTTTTTTCAAAAGTGACTCATCTTCTTTGGAACACAAGCTGGAAGAAATGGATATGGACATCGCAATTATTCTGAATTCAGAGGTGCAGCATCTCAAGGAAATCCAGTGGGCCAATATCTTTTGTGAAAAAGTTTACAATGTCCACTCTCTATTCTACTTTCTGACTTACTGGCACTCAAGACTTACGATAGATAGTTTGAAAGGATCCGAGATCTATATTATGTGAATAAGGGGCTTGCAGATGCCTACGGGATTATGCTTTGGTTGTACTCCACAGTTGACCCGAAAATTCTGATAGAGAATTGTGGCTCGACCAATGATAATTACAAAATGCAGCTCGTCTTTCCTAATCTCAGGTTTTGTAGATTGGTACTTTGCCTCTTCTTCATCTTCGAAACATTCTTCTCCTTTATATCCTTGTTCGTTTCCACTCACTCTTCTCATCCTTTCATTCCACTCTCATTTCCGATCTTTATCATTGATCAAGGATCTTCTCTTGCTTGTTTCATATGTTTTATTGGGTTTTGTACTTTATCAGGTATGTGTAGCAGGGAACTTGAAACTTTGCTTAGAGTCGACAACATGTTGTTTCTGAAGACATCTTCTCCAACTTCTTTCTGGACATGATCTTCATAATCTATCATTGCTCTGGGGGCTTCTAGAAAACCATTGCTTTGGTGGCTTCTGGATGTTTTCATCTTCGGCATTTATACATCTCTTTTGTCCCATATCGACAAGATTGGAATTCTGTATTTCCTTTTTGTCATTTTCCGTACTATGAAGATAACAAACTACTTATGTAATTGTCAAAAACCAGTGCCATTTAGTTAGTTAGGTTACCTGACGGTTGGGTTTTCTTATTCTCATATACCCCTCTGGTCTTCCTTTTTTCTTCATCAGCGCATCTTCATCTCCACGCTTAGGTTTTGATCCCCTGCTTCCCATTTCCTCCCTTTCCTCCCTTTGTTGCATGCCTAGTTATTCTTTCTTGTTCAAGCCACTTTTGGAGTTTCCGGTGCTTTTCCTCCTGGCATGCTACCTGATCACAACCTTGCTTCCTTCTGGCCCTTTGTTTACCTCTTGCGGGTTGGGATTTCTTGATTTAACTGCATGCGGATTTCCTTGTAGACCTTTTTTCATCCCGTTCGTGCTCTTGCCGTTGGCCCTATTTAAGGTTTTGTTACCGTTTTATTCTGCCATGCTACCCTAATCTTGCAGCCTGTTTCCTTCTGGCCAGAGTTGTTTGCTTTCTTGGTTGATTTTTTGTGGCATTGATTGCAAGGTTTGATGGTGGATCTTTTCAAACACCGGTCTTCAAGCACATGTTTCAACTCCATACTTATCTTCGGCTATACAAGATTTTGCTGTAAATTCTTTTTTGGTATCTAGTTTGAAGGCTTTGAAGGCCATGTTCTTCTCTGGCAGTTGTATTGTAGCGCAAATTTGTTTGAAGGAGTTGCATCGAAATCTCATGTGTTGTATTCACAGTAGGAACCGAGGAGCTGTATTTGATATTTTTGCCATAAGCAAGGTTTTGTGCAGATAGTCCCACACACCAACTGGAGTAACAGAATACCAAGCCTAATAAACAAATAAAAAGTAGTTAATAAAGCATATAATGAACTAAGTTAATTAAACATCTTACTTAATTAAAAATCAGAAGTCAGACACTTACCATTCCACGCGGCTTAAAGATAGGCTGAAGAAAAAACAGACGAGGCTCACTATCTTTCTCCTTTGCAGGCAAATGTCGCACATATTGTTTAAATGTCAAGATAAAATCTCTCTCATAGGTCCAAATTGGCTGACGGAAGTGATGGTCATCAAACTTTGTTGCTGTAGGATTGCAGTTCTTGCTGATCCGCTCGCCATACTTTACAAGCTCACCTCCATCATCTTTCTCTAATACTACATCACAGTCCTTAACTGAATGCAATTCCCTAACACCTCTAATGCCAAACCTCATAAGCATAAAATAGACAAGTCACTTTATGCAACCCATTGGATGGGTTATCTGGTGATCGATATCAGCCAGAATCTCGCTCTCAACACCAAAAGAAATCGCAGGCGCCTTCTTCTTTGGCCTGTCATAGTTTCCACTCACCCTTGTCTTCTTTATCATTCCAATAAATGCTTCTTTACTCTGAGCAAAAACAGGATCTGTAAGAATATCAAAGGGAGGCTCACGAATCCCAGTTTGCCCTATCCTTTTCTCTTGATCCCTTCTCAAAATTGGGTTAAAGCACAATGTAGTGTCTCATTTAGGTTGTCCCCCCTGTCCCCCCAAAAATAGTTTGAAAAGTAGGTCGTCCCTATTACTAAATTCGTTTGGCTCTTATCGCAACCACCGCCACGTAGGGAATTTTCAAAAAATACTTCCAAGAAACTCGATTGCCTCCAAGAACCCGATGCCAGGAGAGGAGACGATCTCATGTTTGTATCAGGGAAGGGAAGGATCACATAAAGCAAGGCATGCAAAATCGATACCATCACTGCAACCGAAGTAAGGCAAAAAAAACTACTTTATTTCAGATTTTATTTTACAAAAACTCAATTACGAGTACATCCAATCTTGTCTTTGGTTTCAGACCAGTAACATGAGAAAGTATGAAGAGGAATTAGGAAAATTCGAGCTTCTTTGTTACCAGATTTAGACCACAGAGAAATACCTTCTTGTGATCAGATTTCTTTTGATGAACATAGCTATGGAAGACGCAAATGTGAACAATTCAAAGGGAAAAAAGAAGAGGACATCAGAGCAAGAGACTTTAAAAAAGAGAAGGCAACGAAAGCGAAGAAAAGAGGAAAAACAAGCTACTCTACAAGAGAGTTCTTGTTGTGTCAGCCAAAGGAACATTCGCAGGAGTAAAATTGTGGAGAATATAGTGTTTTCATTTGTTAGAAATACATCAAAAATGGACACTGAAGAGAAAAGAGAAGTTTTGAGTGATTTCATGAAAGATAAAGAAGTGAGAGAGTTTCCTGGTGAAGAATTCAGGAATATGGAGGTGAAAAATCAGTTGGTTGGTAACATTAGAGGAAACATTCAGTCCGTAAAATCTTCTACAAGCATAGACTCCATGGCAGCGAAAAAAAGCGTACTTGCAATGGCTATTGGAGATGGTGGTTGCACAAGTAAGACTATTAGTAAGAGAAACTTGGGTAAAGTTTTGGGAGTCCATCCGAGAAATATTGCAATGGCAATAGATAAGCACAAACAAGTGCATGTTGATAAAGCTGGGTGGGTCTTTTACAGAAGATCCAAGAGGTTCGGTTCGATTACAGATGATGTCATTGAGCTGGTTCATGAATTTTGGGATGCAAATACAAGGGTTTCACCGAATGCAAAGGATGTGAGATACAAAAGGCTGGCAAAGAGTATTAAACAAGAACATGCCACACATTATTTGGAGGATACACAGGTTCATTCCTTCCTTCCTTTTTCTATATTAAAAAAAAATTATAAATTCTGATTAATGCAAGTTGCTTGGTTAGATTTTATATGTTTGTACGACATTTGTTTTTTTTCTTTAATTTGTTATTTGTGAAAGATGATAGTAGTAGTTGCAGACTACATTATGAGTAGTTAGAGTTCCAAGTTCTTGTATGGTAGAGATCATGTTATAGTTCAAGTTTTAGTTCCAATCCTGAATTGTAGCTCCTACTTTGAAGTTATAGTTGGAGTAGACTAGTAGGTTACAGGTTCAGGTCACAGCTTATACTCCCAATAGCAGTTACAGTCAGACAATGGTTACAGTTAGAAACTAGCTACAGTTAGTTGCAGTCAGACAATAGTTGCAGTCCGAAAATAGCTACAGTTAGTTATAGTCATGTTTCAATCAGTTACAGGTGCAGGTCATATTTACAAATAGTTACAGTTGCAGGTGATAATGACAGTCTGATTAATAGTGGTAGTTATTGTTTCAGTTCCAGTTGCAAATGCAAATGTATGATAGTTGTAGCTGGTGTTGTAGTTCTAGTTGCAAATGCAGTGCAACTAGAGTTGCATGAACTTTGTTGTGTACTAGTTATAGCTTTAGTTGTTATTTGTGAGCTCTTTCTTATATGTAGGCCATGAATATGAACTCACTACGACTTTGTTATGCAGTCCGAACTATTTCTTAAATTCAAAGAGCAATATCCAGAGGTGAAGATCCATCAAAGGGCATTTGAGAAATTAAAGCCATGGTATGTACTGAAATTGAAGCAATTTAACTCTTGCTGCTGCATACATCATGTGAGGTTGCAAATGTTGTTAGATGGTTTTAATAAGTTGAGGGACCAGCATGTGAATTCTTGTAGTTGTGCATGTGGAGTATGTCAGTGTATGGAACAAGACATTTGTATTGCTAGGACGAAGAAATATAAAACAACTACAGAGCTATGGCAGTCTATCCTTTGCCCAAGGGAAGAAAATCAAGAATTTCACAAAAAAGATTGCATATATGGGCTTTGTAGCAATTGTGGTATATCACAGCTTCCGATATGTCCATTAGAGTTATCAGACCAAGGATCTATTAGTTGGGAGTATTGGGATTACGAGGAAGGTGGTAAGGATAAGTGGGGAAAACCGAAGAAAGTACTTAAGCGTTTGTGGAAAGAGACTGAACCACGAACGTTTACGCATAAATTGATTGACAGGTTGGCTAAGTTTCCTTTGCATAGTTTCAGGCATAAGTGGCAAGCAAAGCAATTCAAGGAACTGCTTGAAAACCTTCCTCCTGGCATTCTTGTGTCAGTGGTCGATTTTGCTGAGAATTTTTCTATTCAGCTACAGAACCAAGTTCAGTCTGCATATTGGGCTACTAAACAGGTTACTATCTTAGTGCATATTACATACTATGTAGACTCGTGGTCGTGATGATATGATAAAAGACACTCATTATTATATATCTGATGATACAAAGCACGATACATTGTTTGTTCAACACGCTTTTATGATGCATTATGACTTTATGAAACAACAGGGCATGGATCCAAATAAACATTGGGTCTTTTCAGATGGAGCAGCATCACAATTCAAAGCAGCAAGACCATTCTATTTTGTCGGACGATACTCACATGACACACAAATTGAGATGATGTGGAATTTTTTTGGCTCGAACCATGGTAAAGGCGAGCATGATGGTAAAGGTGCAGAATTAAAACGGTGGTTGAGGGAATTGATGAAGAGACAATCATCTTTAAAAATTGAAGGTGCAACTGATATAGTCAAAGTAGCCAAGGAGGGCTTTGCTTTTACTGCTCCATCTTCTAGTTTGAAAAGGAAATCAGTCAGAAGATGGTTTTGGGAAGTGGAGGGGGTAAATAGAAAGAACCTTTGGGCAGCAGAGACTATAGAAGACACAAGGAACATTCATTCTGTTCATGGATTCAATCTAGAATGCCCTACCCAATTGAATGTAAGACGTTTATCTTGCTTTTGTGTAAATTGCTTAGATGCGGAATGGGAGAAATGCATGAACAAGGATTATGTAGATAATTGGGAGCTTGTTACAGTTGTACCAAGCAAGGCATTGGCTGATGAATTTGAGCAACACAAATCTGAAAGAGCCAGGTTTTCCATACAATCAACTATTTTGACAAATGATATAAGAGTGGGCGACAATTTTGCAATTGCTGCACCAAAGGATAATGAAGAGGGGGCATTATTTTGGGTGATGAAATGCACAAAGACTAAGTATGTTGTTAAGGAAGCCTTTGAGGTCAATGGCCAAACGTTTTATCCAGGAGAGGAGCTCCTTGAAGGTATTTACTTTCAAAAGGCAGCAAGATCACAAACCAGCTATGTTTTATGCTCTGATCAGCCAAATGCAATAGTGTACGCCACTCAAGTTTGTGGAATTAAGTTGGCCATGCCACAAGCGAAACATCGGCTGAAGGGAAACAAAGTTGTATACACGCTCAATGAAGCTGATAGTGAGAAAATTTTAGACAATCTTCCTGATGTGTTAAGTGATGATGAAGACTAACAGTAAATGTGGAAGGCTGCTTCTTGAAGACAAAGGTACTTGTACATAATACAGATTTAATTCTTCTTCCATGCATTGCATTGAGACTTTACTGTACCATTATTTGTTGCAGGTTTAAGAAGACTCTACCTTCTGTGAGTTCATTGAGCATATTATTTGTCGCTACATGGGAGACATACAATTATTACGATTCTGACGGTTACACGCAGTGGGTGAAGAATCTACATTGTGAAGTTGAAGCATTCACCTGGAAATAGGCCTTATTGTAAACCTTATTGTTGCTTGATGTTGCATCATCAGCAAACGATTATTTGAATATTTGAATGTCCAACTTGGACTTATATTGATCATCGTCAATTGCAGCTTGAATACAAAGAAATATCCCCCTTTCTGCTTTTGGGAAGCAAAATTGTATTATCAACGCTTTAGTTTGAAGTTTTTCATTTGCATTGCTTTGTCTATTAGCTCTTGTTTGGCTGCAGCGAGGAGAGATTGTCCATTATCTCGTGTTGATCGCAAATAGGGAGAGAAGGAGACTTGCCACAAAGTTTGCCGTTTGTTTTGTAGTGGTTGTTCTTTCCTAATATGTGAAGATTTGGTTCATGTTGTGTATTAAATTGAACCAATGTTAGTGTGAAGATTATGATCCTCCGGACTGAAGTTGCTCCCCGATTTATGGTTTCGATATGGGGAAGTTGCATGCGCATTAATCGTACATATAGATCATGAGATAAATAATTACGATATGCCCCGCATTAATCGTACATATAGATCACAGATAAATCATTAAAGACATGGTGAATTAGATCGAATTCCGGCAGTAAACAAACCCTTTTGTGTGGATCAAAGTTCGAGTTTGAGTCAGTGGTTTTCGAGTCAATGACCAAATGAACAGTAACATTCAATTAAATCAATTCCTGGGTTTATATATCCCACAAGCATGAATGAAAAAAAAAACCATTGTTATATAAGCATTTGCATTTTTCATTTAGGTTGGATTGGGTCTTCATGGGAAAGGAGAAGAAGAAGCTCCTTTCCCATGAAGATCCATTCCTTGATCCATTCCTTTTAAAGATTTTCTTAATTAATCAATATTCGACTTAACCTTTTTAGGATCTCAACATGAAATGTCTAGCATCTAGATTATTTTCCTTCTTGTGCAATGCTTCTAAATATCAAACAATCAATACAATTTAACTATAGAACCATTGAACCATTGAATTCAAAAGTTCAATAGAAAAAATTCATGTTCATCCTCAAGAGCCCGGGCATTCATTATTATTAAAATGAATCCAATGATACACTGCTCGTTCTACCGATTCGCTCCATTCTAAATTTGAATTAATGAACCTGGCCTTCAGATATTCGATCGAGCATTTCCTTTGGTTCTCAACCAATGGCACTAAAGGTTCACAATAATGATAATAATTAGGTTCGCCACGAACCATTGAACCTTATATTATAAGGTTAACTTTTATCTTTGGCATAGGTTCACTAATGACCTTTATACTGTCTTTGCTCCCTTGCATTTCACAGGTCTTCTTACCCTGTTTGAGTTGAACCTTCTTAGGATCCTAACATGAAATGTCTAGCATCTAGATTATTTTCCTTCTTGTGCAATGCTTCTAAATATCAAACAATCAATACAATTTAACTATAGAACCATTGAACCATTGAATTCAAAAGTTCAATAGAAAAAATTCATGTCTAGATCCATTGAATTCATTGAATTCAAAAAAATCTTTTAACTGCCTAGATCTAATATCCCAATATTGGGTAACACCCAATATCCTTATATAGAACATTAGGCCTAGGCCTAGAACATATTTTATGAAAACACCCATATAGAACATTCGATATGGGGTGCTTTCATAAAATACCCCAACACCCCATACGAATGTTGGACTCGACTTTTGAGGCGTGCTTTTAAGTTTGCATGCAGCAGCAGAATCGTTCACTCTTCATTTTCACTCTTCGTTGCAACAGGAACGATTCTATGGCGAAGATCAAGTTTACTGCCAGGGTGCCAATGGAGGAGTCCGTTGCTTCCAGCCACCGCCGTGAGGGCACTAAACTGAAGATTGTGGCCAAATTCTCTTGTCTGGAGGTGAATCGGCACAAGCAAAGAAAAGGAGCCGCAGGATCTCATCTAAGGTCCAAAGAAGATGGATAGACCGTGTGCATGCAACCGATGAACATATACGGAGATGCACATTGAAGCTTCTGGCGATGACCTTCATGTTCAGCTGATGATGCCTTCGCGTTCATGAACTTCTATCTTCTCGGCTCTATGGATTTCTCGGCTACCTGGATATATGGCTTTCTCGGCTACCTAGACAAATTTTTGTGTAAATGATGTTTTTTGTGTAAAGAAGTTTTGGATTTAAGCTTTTTCTAAGTGAACTTTTTCCTGTAAGCTCTTGAATGAGTAACTTATGATTCCAAATGTAAACACTTGATACATATTATGATAATATATTCTTTGTTTTCCCTTATCTTGTTACGTCTTTTTTATACCTGCATGCAATATTTCTCCCTCAACCCTAAACCCTGAGTTGATCCTCCAGGTTTAACTTTGATTTTAACACAATAATAGTTCGCTGGTGCTGTGCAGGCAGTGTGGCTATAAAATAGGTTGTTACGTGCAGTTGTTGGCTGGGTTTGTGTGAGTTAAGTGGCTATAAAATAGGTTAAGTGCAGAGACTGATACAAATTAAGCATGATGAGAAACCAAAAGACTTTGATGTTAGAGTCTCTGAACGTGCAAGCAAAATAAGTCCTAAACCTGAACAAATTGCATAAACAAATGCAATGAACAAATTGCATAAACAAAGTGCAGAAAGTGCAGAAACAATTGCACACACAAATGCATCCAAGGCATTTTGAAATCTGTGGTTTGAGAATAACATACAATGTTAGTTATCAATTACATATTCAATTGCACAATCTATTCTATCTATTTCAATCTAATGAACAAAGTGCAGAATGCAATGAATGATTTTGAAATCTCTGGTTTGAGAATAACATACAATGTTTACAAGAAATGCATCAATATCAATACAATGATTCCAAATCAATAACAAATCACGTAACATTGTAATCTGATAAAAGCAAAATCAGAAAGAATGTAAAGTGAGAAAAAGTTATATTGAATAAACTGAAGCAATTACAATTGGGGATAAATGTCGGTAATACTTGTATTTCTTCAGAGTATCAACGGCTTTCTTGGAAGCCTTATCCGAAAAGTTAGTTAATGGATTGGCCCTGAACATACACTTCCACATTTCAAACTTCCAAGTCCTTCCAGCCATGGTTTTAGATGTTCAAATTAAGAAGTCACCATCTCTTCTAGATGGTTGATAAGTGTTAGGGCATACCATCGTATGTGGACTGTTCTTAAAACCACGGTACAACATATCATCGATTAGCAATGTGTTATGATGCATCCATGCTCCCTTCATTTCAGAATAAACCTTGCTCAACTCCTTCAACAAAATAGGCTTCCTATCAACTTTGAATGCCGTATTTGTGCACTTACCTGAAGACCATGTAAACTGTAAGCTTTCTCGAACAGCTTTTTCAAACATTTGATTCAGAATAAGATTAGTTGCAGTGCTGCTCATTGTTGTCCAAATGGCAATCTTGAAGTTATCCTTGCACCACTCTAGAAGCTCCTTAGCCTTCGGGCGCAATACAGCTATCTTTGTGTGATTAAGGTGCTTTAGTTCTGCACCATCCATGACACAACTTGGCAATGGCTCAGTATTCTCAAACAGCTTCAGCAAAACTCCATCTAGCTCAAAAATCAAAAGCTTTTTATGCGACTTCATCCTTTTGGTACATGGAGACTTGGAAGGGCTGCTAAATACTAAGCTACGTTTAATTTTTCTTTCCTTGCAGCCATTATGAGCCCTTGCATTTTCTGGAAGGAAATGCTTTAAATAAACAAATACGAGACACTTCATACAAAAATAACAAAGAATTACCAGGTGAAACAGATTCTTGTGATTGTGTTCGATGAGATGTCTCCTTCTTTGTCTTCACAACTGGACTACATGATGAAATGGGAAGACTACCATGGGTTTCAATGGCCTTATTATCGTCTGCTGCACCAACAAACTTTGATTGACACAAAGTAGCCTCCCTATTGACAACAAGCGGACTGCCCACATTCAGTTTATTTCCACAAGGTGATGAAGCAGTGTCGCTCACATCTTTCGCATGTTGCGGTCTCTTTAAGTCTACAAGCATTACAGAAAGCTAAATTGACAACATGTAATAACAAACACATAAGTTTTGCAGAAACCTAGTTTGTCCAAACATGCATTACCTGGTGATATCATTGTCGTCTTTGGCTCATTCTCTTCGTGAAATATCAACTCTTTGTTTTTACCTTCAGCTTCCACAGCAGTACCTATCTTTGATGAGTGGCCTTGAATATCTAGATGTACATAAATAAAAAATCATTGCTATGCAACAACATTTGAAAAGCTAGTCCATTTGAACATATAATTACCTGGATGACTCAAGATTGCAGTGTTTGGCTCAAAAGACATCAGAGTTGTACAGCTATCGTGCAATTCCAAACCAGTTGCTGATTGTCCTTGACTATCTGTGTTTTGCAAATGTGAAGAACATATACATGGTCATGCTTTTTAGAAGCTGCAATAAATCCTGCAAAGTAGAAAACATTTTTAGATTTGTTACCATCATTGTCCTTCTGCTCTTTGTAAGAAATAATGTCCATAGAACCCTTCCCAGTTGTTAATGCAGTGCTCAAACGTCTCGGCATAAGTTTATGTTCCTTGGGATATGATATGGAGGCCGGGGTGGAGCTAACACCTTTCATTCTCGATTTCTCTGTTTCCATATGCAAGTAACATTCATTAAGTTATCTTGTGTGAGCTGAAAATAATGAATACAACCAACCGTGCGAATCTAGGGTTATGCTAATGTTGGACTCCTGGCACCCCTTTAATCCAAGAAAAGACAGCCATGATTTTGACATGTTATATCCACAATCGGTATAACAATATATTGTAGAGCAACTGCAAAAAAAAAAACACTGTTAGAAAAATTCATTCAGAAAATAATGGCATGGGAAGATGCTACACGAAATGCACTCATAACATGCCACATGATATGCATGTCTACACTCCACAATAATGATTGGCAAGAGCATATCATCCAATGTCAGTGACCTGTTACAAAATGGGCATGCTTCATTCAAATTAATGCTCAAATCTTCCTTCATACTATGAACAACGACCGGTGTTTGGGTAGGCAAACAAGGATCGAACTCAAAAGGTTTGCACATCTTCAGATCGAGATGCCAACAGCCTCATAAGGCAGGGCCTCAATTTGTTTAGCTGCTCCAACTCGACATCTCTAGAAATCTCTGAATTCAGTAAGTCATCGAGAGCTTGCTTCAAAGCTACACCCAATTCTTCAAGATCTCTTTCTTGCAAGTCAATTACTGCCTCAACACCCTCCTTCGCTGCACTTGAGAGCTTTGTGCACAAATCTTGGTACTTCTTAATCTCATTGGCCACACTAACCTGCCTAGCTTCCAAACCTTTAATATTTTCTTTGATGACACTGCACTTTTCGTCACTTAGTTGCAGTTCGATAGTCAGCTTGTTCACATCATGTTCTGCAATAGAAATCCATTCCTCCAATATCCTCGACATCTCTAAAACACAAAGAGACACTAAATTAGAATATTGAATAAATTAGATAAACAATTGACTGCCATTAACTTGCAGCTATAAGACACAAGTTGCAAGCTGTAACTTTGACCTATGGGACAGAAGCTTCAAGCTGCAAGCTGTATGATTGACCTATGACACACGCCAAAAGCTGGAAGTCGCAATCGCGGACCTATGCGTTACAAGCTTCAAGCCGCAAGTCGTGTGACTTTGACCTATGGGACACAAGCTTCAAGCCGAGGTCAGAATCGCATGACACACTCTCTCACTATGACCGTGGGTGAATCCGCAACTACTAAGGCGTGGTGCACCATGGCTGAGACTGGCCAGATCTGTAAATAGTAAGGCATGACACATCTGCACCAAACAACTGTAAGCTTCCACCTGCAATTGCAACTGTGACTGGAAAGATTAAGATGGTAGTAAACATTAACTAGAACATGTGCTTAAGCTTGTAGCTGCAACTCACAAATGCATGCTTTTACCTATGAGTTAACTGCAAGTTCAGGTTTGACTTACAACATATACAAGCACATGCTTCTAACTATGAATACAACAACGATTTTAGATTTAGCTAAGAATGTACTACAGAAAAATAAAAAAATAAAAACAGCAATCAAATAGTACCTGGTATTTTTTTTGCGTAATTGGCATCATTCACCTGGGTCTTACATGGCACATTGGAGCTAACATAGATTTGTGAAGTGGGCTTATCAACAAGCACTGGCGCAATTGGAGACATTGTCAACTGAGGAACAACATTTGTTGTAACTTTTTCCAGCCCATCCTCATAATCATTGTTTGAAAGTGCTCTACTCTTTGCAGCTGACTTTGCATGCTTGTAGAAGCTCATCCAGTTTATTTCACGGCCATTGCAATGTAAGAGAAATGCTACTGCCAATGCTTGAGGCACCTGCCCTCCTAAAATCTCTTACGATCATGTATTTTTGTATACAATGATAGAAACTCTTCCTTCTTGTTTTCCTTCAATAATCTGAACCTATAACAAGACTTACCATTTACCTTTGGACCCCACATCTTTCGCATGTCATTCTCATCAACATTCTTGTCCTCTGATTTATATAACTCCTTAAAGGTCAAACCTTTCTTTGCTCAAATTTGGAATTGCATCGTTTTGGTAATCGCTTCCATGAGATCTGTAAACATATTAAGACAGAGTTTAAAGATTGGCTAGAATTAAAGAAATGCTTGAATCAAATGTAAATATTTTGTAACAATTGGCTAGAGACGATTTTGGTCCATAAGAGCTATTACAGTCCTATATTTTCCCTGCCTAGAAAGATGAACTCAACAGCATGTAAAATATTAAGACCCAGCATTATTCAACAAGCTGCCTACATTATTCACTTACACAAAGCATGTTCAGTCAATTACATGAGGTATGCTAAAAATACTTAATAGTTATGGTAAGAATTTAGAGAAGATCACGCAAAGTCACTCAATTTATCTGAGCACTCAATATAAAGAATATGAATTAGGTCGAGTCCTCTTCTCTGCAAATTTAACTAGAGAATTAACAGCTTCAAATTTTATGCCTTATGGTGATTAAAACAAAGAGCATTAGTGTGAAGACTGGAGAAGACGAAGCTAATGCAATAGAATAAGATTTAGAACAAGAAAAAGAACAAGAACGTGCATGATGCCGGAAGAACAACCTGAGGGAAAAGATGGAGGAGAAAACTTGATGCCGTTTTAGCTGTGTGGCAGAGGTGGGACGTTGAATGACGGAGCCAGAAGAGTCGGCAGCAAAAGAATTCCCTCCCTCCCATTCTTGCTATTTCCCGATCCCTCCCTCTCTCCGTTAGTTTCGGAAAATTCAAAATACCACCTGACATTCCCACTATTTTTCTAACTACTATAGTAGTTCGAATTAAGACTTTTTTGATACACTATATTGTGCTTCTACCCAATTCTGCCATAGGGTGCAAAATCGGTATTGGGTAGCGGAAATCACCGTCCGGACGCCGCTTACAAGTGCTTAAAATCGGCGTGTTTTAAACACGACGTGCCCGTCAAATGACAGGCTGAGAAAATCATGAGCTTGTTTGGTGCCGGAAACATGAATGCCTGTAGCCCGCCATATTCGTGGATGGTGGGCTAACCCATCTTGAATTCAAGCAAAATGGAGGGACTAATTGTTTCCAAGAATTGCCTGAACCGAAATTCAACAATTTGCCCTCACCAATTTTGCAATACACAGAAATCCGGGATAGATGAAACCCAATTCCTCTCCCCGTTCAATTTACAGAGCCATTGATGCAGCAAGAAAGAGAGATCAGAGGCAGAGATTGTATGCAAAGAAGGTAGCAATGAAGAAGAATTCCCCTTCTAAAGATTAAGCCTTCAAAGAAGAATAAGAAATTGAGACCGAAAGTGACCATGAGAATAAGAGAAATTTCAGGAGAAATTTATGAAGTATTCAACCAAATTAGTACAAATGTTGATGACAATGACAAAAGGCAGTATCCTTGTGGTCTTCTTTGAGGGCAAAGGGATTTACCAATTGCTTCTATAAAGAAATCTAAGCAGGTTACTATGGCCCGAGCAAATGGTGAAGAATTTGAAGGAAAGAATGCAAGAACATAAGTTTGAGAGGAATCATGACATGCTTCAGGTGCAAAAGGAAGTCCACCCCGATAATGGCGTTAGCAGGTACAAATGGTGTCAAGCCATTGAATCAAGCGTAAGTGGCGGATTGCTCAAGATCCCCGGAAAAACAATTTCAAATGCGCTTTTCAAAGAAGGGTGCAAGCTAACAAAGGGAAGGACCTTGGTCAATGTTCGGGAGGAGGAAGTGGATGGATAGCATGTTAGATTACAATAGAGAAGCTGTTATCAAGTTCTGAACAGAAAATACAAGAGTTTCTCCATACAAGAAAGACGTGAGGAGGTATGTATCAGAGACAGGAATAAAGATGGAACATCCAATTCACCTTCTTGAAGTCAGCCAAGTAAGTATTCATCCTATATTGTAGGGTTCATTATATGTAGCATTTATTTGGCATTCACACGATTTCCCTGCAGTTGCAATTCTACCTCAGGTTTAGAGAGGAGAATCCTCATATCAAAATTGCATTGCAGACTTTTGAGAGGTTGAAACCGAGTTTTGTAAGGAGGATGCGCGGAGAGGCATACATCTTTGTTGCATCCACCACTTGAAATTTGAATACATCATGCGGGGATTGAAACGACTGAGAAAATCGGGTGGAGTTCATGACAATTGCAACCCGCCATCGTGAGATTTGTGGCCCCGCCCGTAATGTGCAGCCAAGGAGCATACAATCAAGTGCACCCGGTGATTTATGGAGACAAGTGGTCCGCATCAAAGGTGATGATGAGGAGTGGTTTGATCATAACCGCTTGATGTTGGCGTGTAAAAATGTGGGTTGGATAGAATTAGAAAATGTCCACGGGGAAATGGATGGCACGGGTTGGTACTAGTTACTTGGAAGACATTTGAAAAGCAACACGTGGACCGGGGAGAATTGGGGGATCCAAGAAAGGCTTTGAGGTACAAACCTGTCTTGAGATTAGTTTAAAAGGAGAGAAGTCCCAAAGAGTTTCAAGAGGATGTGAAGAAGGTAATATCAGATTTTGTTCCACACAATTACATAGCACATTGGCAGGCCAATCAGTTTAAATAGTGTGTGTCATCATTTCCAGAAGATACAATTGTATCTGTTATTGACTTCCTTTGAAAAATTACAAACATCAAGATCCGAGAATGAGCCCCGGTCCAATGCGGCATACTGAGACCAAGTTTCTATACTTGTTCACATAACATATAGACATGACAAAAGTGCCGATATTCCTGTTCCGTAAGTGCATGTAAGAAGATTGTCCAAAGAAGAAAAAAAAAAACGTAAGATTGGAGCGGTCGGGGAATAGACTCAACAATGGTAGGAAGATCATAAAAGAGACTCACTTTTACATTTCTGATGATAAAGTGCATGACTCATTATTTGTGGAACACTACCTACAAAAACATGTTGCATGGCTTAAGGAACAGGAAATAGAGTATGAGAAGCATTGGGTTTGGAGTGATGGCTGCTCATCACAATTCAAGTCAGGAAAACCTTTTTTTTTCTTATGCAGGTACTTCACAATGAATGACAAGGAAATAGTGTGGAACTACTTTGCCACTGCTCATGGTAAAGGTGAACACGATGGTGCAGGTGCTGTTATCAAAAGGCTGCTAAGTAAGGAACAACTCAAACCCAATGGTGTGCAACTGAGGCATGCTAAAGATATTGTGAAATTTCTGTGTATCAGTTGACGAAACAGATGAGATCAAAAGATATTTTTGGGAAATTGAACCTGCTGTTGTGGCAAACATGCAAGAATATGAAATTGAAACACTTAAAGGCACAAAGAAGATTCATTGTATCAGACCTGTCAGCCGGAGTAGACCAAACAGGCTTGCTCATAGATGCCTGTCATGTTTCTGCTTGTTTTGCATGGATCATAATCGGGACTCCTGCATCAATACAGGTATATTTGGAAAGTGGGAGGTAACTGACTTAAAACCAGGAGTTGAGAAGAAAAAGGAGACTCTTGAACAAGCCAATGAATGGATCAGTAATTTGGTAGAGGTAGGTGACAATTTTGCAGTGAATGCTGAGGTAGACAATTCAGAGGGTGTGGACTTCTATATCCTCAAGTGGCAGAACCCAAATGCACACTTGAAGATTCATACAAAGATGGATGGGGGCAAAAATTTGGAGTGCATGAGGTTATCTTAAGTGGATTGTATTATCAATTCTTGGGTAATTTCAAGTATATGTTGCTCATTAAACAAGCCTCATTGCTGCGACCATGTGGTAAGATATCCTAAAATTGATATGGATAAAATAGAAGGCATACCATGTACAAAAATTTCACAGAGACCCATGAAAAAATTATGGTCTCCCAATAACATTGTAATTCTTTGACACTTAACCAAATTGATGTCATTCTTTTCAAGTGATTTGTTGTTCCAGCACCTAAGCACGTAAGCACACATTTGTATATATATTAATAATAGTGAGGATGCACAAGGGTGGTGTGCATGGACACGTACTTCGAAATGAAGATTGAATTGTTGTTTAAGAATGTACATTTGTGACATTGGAATAATATTCAATTATTTATTTTGATACCATCACTTTCCCAAAATTCTTGGCAAAATTATATTGTCAAGGCATTTCCTCGATGTGACATGTGTCAATTCGATCGGGTCATAATGAAATATTTAAGCCCTGGTTACTTAATTAATTGTTCTCGCGCGCGTGTGAGGTTTTTCGCACCGACGCCGCTTAAGCCGTGATTTAAGCACTAGACGCTTGCCGCGTAAGCTCTTCTCACAAGCTCACGCCCGCCCATTCCCCGCCAATTCCTCCAAGACTCCCAATTCCTTCTCAGACTACCAACTGCATTCCCAATTTCTCCCAAGATGAAGCGAAAGCACATAGCGAGGAGCCTGAGGTCACCTCTAAGAGGCACTTACTAAGCGTCGAAGAGGTGTTCCCTCCACTCTTCCCACCTTTGCCTCAAGTACTTGCCTCCCTCTCCCGCCCCCACCCCACTTCTCTGGCTTTGAAGAGGATTCTTCTGATTCCGATTCCTCATCTTCTGATTCCTAATGTCCTCGCAGGAATATGTCACTGCTGTTCTGCAAGGATGGATAGGGGAATCAGAAGAAGAAGTGACGAGTTCGATGAAGAAGTCTGGCAAGAAGAAGAAGAAGAAGAAGAAGAAGAAGAAGAAGAAGAAGAAGAAGAAGAAGAAGAAGAAGAAGAAGAAGAAGAAGAAGAAGAAGAAGAAGGGAATATTCTCTTCGGATCTTCTCGTCTTTTTTATGATAGAATGCAAGACAAATATAGTCTTCAAATGCAAGTGAAATATACAAATATGAGGATATTATACAGTTGCATCCTCCAAGATTTTTGTTGTACAGAATGGCCTAACATGCATATATGATGGAAAAATACCAATGAACATAAAGTAGAGCTATTATCTGGGAAATTCTTAGCTATTATGCCTAGGGGGCAATTTGGGGCATGTGCCTAAGCTGCAAGTTGGCTTAGGGCAATTTGTCTTAAGTAGAAGAAGAGATTTGGCATAATGCAAACTTGAGAATTCCTCTTGGTATACACATACGTTCCACTTGTCTATTTGTGCTCAAAATAAAAACTTGGACATGGGAATATATTAATGTTTGAATGGGGACATTCAAATATTTGAGAAATATAAAATTGCATACTACTTTAATATTGCCTATGACTATTGACAATACCTTAGCATTTTGAATATTCATTATGCAAGATACTTTTGAGTATAGGTCATATCTAACCTTTATTTTCTACATTTTGGGAAAGTCGAGCATGCAAAAAGAGCATTCATCAAAAACCTAAGACCTTTTGCATTGCACTCTTTGAGAAAAGGTACAATGATGATTTACACTACAAAATGGTTTATAATGAGTGAAAAAAAGTAGACTTCCTTAGTTTCCTTGTTATACAAGAAGGCATTCGTGTCATGGCATCTGCTTGTGATTTTTCAAAAAAAAACATAGCATGAGCCTTAATGGCAAAAGTCGTTTTCAAATTTGATGGCCCTATGGGATACATTAAATGGCATTAAATGCCTATTTATCTTGGATGGGCAAGCTACGATGCTAACCCAAGGTTTATATTATTGTTAATGCTATATCATTCTTGAGTATTATTTTTCCTTTAGCATTTGCACGTAATGTCTTTAGGGCGGGGAAAACGAGTCGGAAATGGCATTCCATGGCGCCAAAATTGTCGCCTACATAAAAATAAGCAGTTCTCTTGCAAATATGGCAAGGAAGCAATCATGTTCACCCGGATATAGATGCTCGATGTGAGGCTTAGTCACTATATGATCGATTTGGGCTTATGCTTCATTTTATACGATAAGGACCTGGTTGCCGTCAAAACTAAGCTTGAAGGATCGGCTTAGATTTTTGCCTCTATATTAAGGCAGTGTTGATCACTCTAAAAATCAGGTGCTGATAGTGAAGCAACTCGTTTTATTCTCTGGGGAGGTTTTCAGACCGAAAATGAAGAAACATGTTTAATGGATGAATTGTGCATATTCATGCTTATGGAATTAAATTACTCATCCGCAAGATCTTGTATGGATGTAAGAGTTGGAATGGCGGTTATTTACCCTTACAACGCTCACAGAGTTTTAGCTAAGATATCTTAGAAGTCTCTGGAAGAATGGAAAGCCAGTGCTATGGATGCATGTCAAGTTTGCTAAAAATGTGGCTGTTATAATCAGGTTTGAATCTATTTTCATCTGAACTTAAGGGATCGAGAACTCATTTTGTAGTTACTGACATAAAAGGTTTTACTTTATGATGTTAGCTAAATGAGCTTACTACTTAAATGTACTACGGTATGCTTTTCTTACAGCAAAGCAAATGGAAAGGCATTTGAAATCTGCACATCATTTGAAATATGCTCAAAATGCTGGAGAACTCTGATAGCCCAAATTACGGTCGGCAGATAATCAAATGGCTTTGCAAAGACAACCTGCAGATGATAGGAGCGAAAACAACTCAGGTTTTTATGCTCTGATTGATCTAAAATTGTCCTTTTACATGTCGCACGGTGGCTACATGAAATAAAAAGATCTTATTGCCTCCATGGTTTTCTTTAGGCTGCTATTGCTTCTTAGAAAACTCTATGATTGTGCATGGTTTCCATCGGCCGATTGATTGATTGAGACTTGCTTTTACGACCCTAACTTAATGGGTCATTGCATTAACCTAAATTTTATGAAATGATAGATGCTATAGAACTGGTATCAAGGTAACCATATGTGATATCTTTTCAACATATCAAGCTATAGAACATATGTGATACCATTTTGAACTTGAAATAGGACTCTATTCTTAAGATCTCTTGGACTAAATTGTCTTATGCATGAAAGGTAGATGACTTTGCTTTTGCAATTTACATTGCATATACAAAAAGATATATGTGCTTATAGGTGGATAAATTAGTCTTTAAAGATTGAATCGGGAAACTATAAATTTCTATAATCTTATACTTTATGATACAAAATTGGAGATTATTTGAGATGTTTATAATGCTAAAAATATTGTTATTCCAGGTTTCTTTCTTGTTAATGTCTAACTCAGGGCAAAAGGATACAATTGGTGATCAGCGATGAGCTGAGAGACCCAATGTACCTTTTGGCCCTTGCACATTTACCATTATCATGCTAATTGTGTATTGATTGGCTGCAGGTACGGGTTCTCTCCTCTAATTGTCTCGCTTTGTCATTAGAGTTGGCGTTGACGGGAATGGAATGGATCGGAAATATATGAGATGGAAGATGATGCATTTTGATAGCGACACACATATGAGATATGTATACAAATATGTGGTTTATATAGGAATTCAGTTGAAAACTCTATACATTATAATCGAAAGTACTTAAATTGATTAAATGGAAAGATTTATACATTCTAAATGATTGCATTCTCATATCTTATATTCTAGATGCTAAACTTTGAAATTGATTAAACGAGAAAAACTTATTGGGAAATAAACTTTATACCTCTATTTTAGTATATAAGATCATTATTTCAACCAAATAAAGGTTACCTATATGTGTGTGGCTTGGGTTTTACCCTTGATGGATATATGGGAAACGTTTACATCTTGAACGGAACTATATTTTTGTATTTATCCATATATGGTGTAAGTCTAGATGTAAATATGTGAATAAGAAGAAAATGTGACTTCCATTAGTTAGAGTCTTCTAACTAGCACAGCTCCACTTTATTTGGTTGATTCTCAGATCCATCTTTTTTACTCCACATATATGGGGGTATGGATTTGGGAATGATTTCAGTATCTATGATATTGAAGTTCACATGATATTATCTTTTATTCAGAACTAACAAATATCTTGTCTTTCATTTCTGATGTACAGAAAAAGGCTTTTTGGATGCAGCATCTCTTGGATGCAAGGTATGGGGATGGGAGAGAACCCCATAATTATGCTTTTCAAGCTCTATGGATGTTTCTTGAATGCTACAAATCAACTGTAGCTTTTTTACATCTATATCTTCTAAAATTGCCTTCGGCCCATTGTGCCATGGCATGTACTTAGGGACTATTGTGCCTTGAGTACATCTCAAATTTTAATACAGCCTGTGGTCTATTGTGCCAAGGCTTAGAGATTCTGGGTCTATTGAACAGAATACTCTATGTTTCAAGATTCTAAACAAAGTAATTTACTTTCTTCTGGTGTAAGGAAGTAGGACCCCTCTTTTTATAGGGGGGGTCCTACTTTCCCTATAAAAAGTGGTGTCCTACATCCTGAGGGAGGGATGTGGGAGAAGAAGAAGAAGAAGAAGAAGAAGAAGAAGAAGAAGAAGAAGAAGAAGAAGAAGAAGAAGAAGAAGAAGAAGAAGAAGAAGAAGAAGAAGAAGAAGAAGAAGAAGAAGAAGAAGAAGAAGAAGGGAATATTCTCTTCGGATCTTCTCGTCTTTTTTATGATAGAATGCAAGACAAATATAGTCTTCAAATGCAAGTGAAATATACAAATATGAGGATATTATACAGTTGCATCCTCCAAGATTTTTGTTGTACAGAATGGCCTAACATGCATATATGATGGAAAAATACCAATGAACATAAAGTAGAGCTATTATCCGGGAAATTTTAGCTATTATGCCTAGGGGCAATTTGGGGCATGTGCCTAAGCTGCAAGTTGGCTTAGGGCAATTTGTCTTAAGTAGAAGAAGAGATTTGGCATAATGCAAACTTGGAGAATTCCTCTTTATGCACCAAGACTTCTTCTGTTAGTAGTCTTGGTGAAGATGTGTCGAAGAAGAAGAAGAAGAAGAAGAAGAAGAAGAAGAAGAAGAAGAAGAAGAAGAAGAAGAAGAAGAAGAAGAAGAAGAAGAAGAAGAAGAAGAAGAAGAAGAAGATTTTTTCTTAGACTTTTAATGCCTATATAGTATTATGACTTGAAATTATGTCCGCTTGTTACATAGGTAGCATAAGAAAATAATTTTTCAAAAATAGTATTCTATTGGGGACATGTATGTGACACATGGTACCTTCAGGGAATGTTTGCACGTAAACAAGCCCTTATAGTTTGGCTATATCACTTGGGGGATCTTCTAGAGTCCAATTGTTTAAAATCTTCTCTAGAGAATTGCTTTGGCATGTTCAAAGGCCATGGCACGTGTGCTACATGGAACCTTTAAAAATTTGAAAATTTGAAGATGTGATTTGGAAATTAGATGTCATATGGAAATTTAATGCTCTAGTACGATTGCACCTAGTTTATTTGAATATGATGGCACCTATACTTTTTAAAGATGATGGGACTTATATGATGGCACCTATACTTTTTAAAGATGATGGGCCTTGTAGTATTTAAAGATGAGGGCATATATTAGCTGATGAAAATATGGCACCCATATATTGACGATGGAGTTTTTTAGAGGTTCACATGGTTACATTTGAGTATAAAAGTAGTTTAAAAAAATGGCATGCGATATGACTTTAGGATTTTTTCCATAAAATATAGGGTTAGGTTTGCAAAAGATAATAGTGGAGCCGGATATGGCATCTTGCCGAATGGATCCAACACTTTCAAATCTGTAAATGCAAATAGCTCTTATCCGCTCATGGGATCCGATCTCGCTCACGTAAATATAGTCTATATGTCACGGATATGGCATGAAGAGCTACGCAGATTCCATGGTAGTGTGTAGGCAATGGATATGGCATGTGGAGATGTTGTTCACATTCCACAATGTATTTGTAGCAGGCAACAAAAAATAAATAAGCCGGTTTCATCTGGCCTAAAGCAAGCATCCGCTCCATCTTTCCGTGATGCCCGGAAGGTGTTATACTTTTTCGTTCTTGCATAATAAGGTTTTATCCAAAATGATGCGTATCCGAGTTGCTAATGTGCTCCTATTAAACAAATTTATGTTGTTCCAGATCTATTGCAAGGAGATTTAAATTCCTAAGATATGGAAGGGCGACACAAATATCGTGTTTTTGATGACTACGATTTTTAAACAAGAAGTTCTTGATTATTCTTTTGCAAAAAATACACATTTGAGATTTAATCCTGCACTATGAAATAGGTGTAAAAGGGTTTTGCATGCCTTTGCTTAGATCCGCCCATAGGAGGTTATTTCAAGTGGTCGCAATATAGTGCTTTGAGTTTAGTGCTAAGAAGTAGATAAATGAATCTGGTTTAGTTTTTGCTGGCATTATAATACAACTAAATATGTCACCGCAATGATGCAAGATGCATGAGATATGATACAAGGGTTTTCGATGGTTATTAAGTGTTAAGCCAGGTCCCCAGACCTTTAGTTCTATGATTATTGGCTTCACACATGTAATATAACGGTGCAAAGATGGAAGCACATGACTTTGGTGCCCATGGCGCACCATACCAAATTATGTGAAGCACATGGATGTGATTCATTTTCTTATTTCTATGGAGCTAACTTTGCTGATATTTTGGTGAAGTAAGCGTGCAAGCCTTGGATGTGTGATAACATTCTCTAATGATTATATGATGTTATAACAATGGATTCTAAATTGTTTAGATCTTTGATGGCTAAACATTAGGTGAAGGGCTTAAGAGCCATGTAGTTTTATAGCTACCCTGCCACCCCTTTCCTTGTTACCATTAATATGCTAATATTGGTCTGTTTGGGTGTGTAACCAAGACTACATCTCCTAGATGTTTCGCTCATTGCTTGGATGTTACACGCAATCAATCACACGAGGATTGCGTCTTTTATTGTATAACAACAATATTTGGTGAGACCTTTCGTGATTATTAGGGAATACAAATTTTAAAATTTTGACTTGAAATCATATACATTATTGATAGCTTAAATGTTCTACTTTGTATCCGCCCATTTATGACTTGAGAAGATATATGAACGACTCTTTGAAATGTATTAAGGTAAGCATATTTTGTATTGAGTAAAAGCATATTTTGTACTTCATTATAATCAAAACTTTATGGAATACATGCATTTTTACACTTGAACTTAATCCTGAATACTTTATGTTTTTACGCTATACATTACGCTATACATTACGTTTGCTTATCTACAATAAGATGAATATTTGCAAGTTGGTGTGGTTGTGGCCCCGGGTAACACTGTGGTGGATATGTGTGTCCATCATCTTTGCATTGAATGAAATCCATTCATATAAACTAGTTTTGTATGTTGTGGAAAGTAATCATTGTGAAGATAAATCGAAGAAGAAGAAGTGACTTCCACTTTGCTAGAGATATCCGGCAAACACAACTACGCTTTAGGATTATGGCCCACGGCGTTGGTCCTTGGTATTGGGTCCATTGCACCCTTTACCCATTATATATGTTGATAGTACTTCTATACTTATAGAAGAATGACTATATACAATGTTTGAGACATCTAAAATTGATGTCACTTATGGTGTAGGATAGTAGGACCCCTTCTTTTCATAGGAGGGTCCCTATCCTATGAAAAAATTGGTTCCTATTACAGGGGAGGTTGTGGGAGGAGAAGAAGAAGAAGAAGAAGAAGAAGAAGAAGAAGGAAGAAGAAGAAGAAGACAAGATAATGGTCCGGCTTGTTGGTCCGCTGGTATTGCCCTCGATTCATGATACCCTAATTAATGGCTAAAAGCGAGGTAATGATGTACTCCTGATGATAGGAGTGCTCTAATTCAATTGGCCTCAATAGACTTTTGAAGATGAAAAATATTGACAAACGGTGATGATATAAACCGACAGCAGAGGTTCCGTGTTGCATGAGTAGAATTTCCAGGGTGGTAATTAAGTGTGAATGTCTTGTTGTGAACATAGTTTCAAACAATGGCAAAGGTGCTCAACTATGGATGCAAGGATGTGTCAAAACTTGTGCCATGGGAATTTATAGTTGAACTTGTGACTTCTAAATATGAAGTGGAAAAAGAATAATCGGTATTTACCAAGTGTACCATGCAAAAGCTGGAACCCTGGAGAATATGGCAGGTCTGCGGGCTGAGCCGTAATAAATGGGTGCAGGCTAAAAAGGGGATATACTGGTCAATGAAGCTAGACACATGGGTGCAGGCTAAAAAGGAGATATACTGGTCAATGAGGCTATGCACAATATCCCAAGGAAAAAATTTCGGTGCCGCCGGAATTGAATGGGCAACCGAAAGAAAAGGGGGAACTTTGCACAAAAAGTTAGGTTCTCAGCTAAAAAAATGGCACCTATTAGAGGATTGTTAAGCATCTGAGTTGTGCTCTGCGTGGCTTTTAAGAAGGTTCACCAGATCTTTGGTGCCATTTCGTAGTGAAGCTGAGATGCCGAAAAGGAGATACGAAAGGGGACCAGGCAAAAAGCTAAAGGACCCAACAACAACAGCTCAAAAAAAGACTGACAAGGGGAGCTTCCAGCCGAAAACCTAGCAATGGTGGAGCTTTTCAAACAGCGATAAGACGAGGATCTCTAAATCAGGTGGTGGTTTCATACCTGCTAAAATGGTGGTAAATCGAAAATGCAAAAAATGGGTATGGGCAGCGTTTGTACCATGCTTTGTCATGTTTTATCATTCTGAAAACAGGCTACAGCTTGTAGATGGTAAAATTAGTGCTGGATGCTATATTAGGCGTTGAATACAATTTAAGTGATTGGGCTCTAAACATAGAGTGATCTTTCATGTAGTTAGGATATTTTGCTGTCTGCAATATGATGGAACAATATAAAAGGCCGGTGCTGCATGCGGATAGACATGTCGATATGGCTTGAATGCGATTTGGCTGTGCATGGATATGAACGGATCAATGGTGCCTAGAAGTAATAACCCATGTAAGGGGTGTACTCAAGAGGCTAATGCAACTGCAATAATCTGTAGTATATGTAGGTTGCCATTAGATGCTGGCGCCTGCACAATAAGTTGGGTAGAACGAGTGACCTCCTACTGTTACATGAGCAGAAAAGAGTCTGATACAAGGGCTAGCTTGCATCTAGTTGTGTATAGGGATTGACTGTTTTGTTCTAATCTTGAGCATTGCAAGAGGTAGATGGATGCTTTATAGTCTAGATTAGTGGAAAACATAAAAAAGGTAAGTGGAGTAGCAGACTGGTTTGATGTTTTAACAACCAGAAAGGGATATGGCATCTCGGATGGGCCTATGGGAGTTCATATCCTAATGCCTTTTAATGATATATCTGCTTATTACATTGAGTAGTATGTTAGATGTGATATTAAGCTCTTAATTTTCAGTGCTTTAATTCAGTGTGAATTGCAGACCTGGTTAATGTCTAATTACCAGTTTGGGATAGAACGGTAAGGCCTTCATGGGCTGTAGCAGGGATGCTAAACGCTGCAATTAGAGAAATCTAATATGTGTTTTATTAAATACAGATGGTAGCCCTGTAAACAGTGAACCATATATGGGGTTTTAGAGCTACTTAGATTGGATAATTTCAGCATGATGTTGCCCCTGAAGTTAAGTTAATTTTCATGGGTCTACATGTATGTTGTTTGCTGAAAATGATAGGTGAAGGCGATGACCAGAGATTTCTATAGCTTTACCCTGATCTTGGCCAGTTACCAATGTTTTGCTAACTTTGTCATTGTTTGGGTGCAGGTAACCGAAACTCTCTCCTGGTTTTTCAGAAGCTAAAATGTGGCACAATCCATGGACCATAGGAAGAATATGGCCTTTATATAGCAATTGTACATGGACCTGGTGAGGTCTTACCTTTAAGATGTAACTTTGATGAAAATGATCAATTTGCAGAATCATAATAATGAACAGGTAGTTCTATTTTCACACCATGATTCAATTATGTATTGACTATGAGGAGAAGCAAGATTTATGATGGAAGTTCGAAAACTGAGGTTCTATAACAGAGTTGGACATGACAAGTTGTAAGTTAAGACTACTTAAAATACTTTATGATATTTAATGGCACACGCCAAGTTATTCTGAACCAATACATTAATGAAATTTATAGTGTAATTTGGTTGAAACTACAGAATTTGGATGAGTATGGAAACATATTTAAGATTAAAAATTGAAATCAAGAAGGCTAATTAAATAATAATACGGAAAGGAATAAAAGTATGTATAAATCAAAGAGCTGTATCATAAACAGATTTTCAGGACATAAACCATGAATATATGCATTCTGAATGGGAGTATGAGTACCTGATGCCTGGGATCAAAACCAGGGTAGGTATATTAGTAAATGGTCTTACTTTGTATGAGGCTTTAGTTGTTTTACAATATCTGGCCGTGGTCAGAGTAGAACATATTCAAGAAGAAATTGACATCTATTTGCTGGAGGTATTCGCAAGCGATCATTTCAGAAACCATACATATAATTAGTTCAATCAGAGCTAAAAGCTCTAGGGTAGAAGTAACCCTTGTTTTTTTCAGTCTGATATATGTAATTAGAGCTAAAGCTCTAGGTAGATAGATATAACCCTTTGTTTTTCATTCTGATATATGTATAAGAAATAAGTTTAATCCATTAGATGGTTTGATGTTTTCAAAGGAGTAACATACACCTTGCACCAAATTGTCTTTTTACAGTACAAAGGCATATGGATCAAAACAACTGGCTGACCTAGGATATGGAGCGTTGGAAGAGCACCTAACAGGGCTTGTACAATCAATCCTATGTCTTATTCTTAAATCCTGAGATACATGGGGAAAGCATTCTACGGTTTAATTCGAAAGCTTACCACAGGATGCATACTCACCAGTAGTACACTTTGGGCTTTAGTACCTGGCTGACCTATTTCTGAAGCTGGATGGGCTGGGTATGGTGACTCATGATTGTGAGAAAAATTCTGCAGCAGGTATTCAGTGATATACCAAATATTTTGGCTGACCGAACGGACCTAGATGATGATGTTAGCTTATTGAGTGTAAGGCCGGTGTGGCCTATTCGGAGAAGGTCATAAGGTTAGGATAAGGATAGAACTTTCAATAATGATCCAATGGTGAGCGAAAGAACAGACACCTGGATTCACTAAGTTCATACCAAGAGAGGACCTTGAGATAATGAAAATGGATGGGATTACGTGACCACTCAAAGCTTGGATCTGAGCCGGTGATTTAGTAAGACTAACACTACACAACTGCCTACGTTTTCCCATCATTTCAGAGATGGCAATCAGTGGCTGGGTGAAGAGTTTGACCATGGTTTATGGCGTAGCCAAAATTTTTAGCACCCTTTGCCCCCATAAGTACACAGGCATGGATCATGATTGCAGGCTTGAATAATGACCACCTGGCAGAAGTTGATGAGGCTGCCAAAAATATGACCAAATTGGTGGACAAAAGAAGAGATGGAATTTCCATTTGGGACTGCCCTCTTTGATAAGCATTGTCAGAACAATAAATGGCATTACTGTTTTACCAAAGCCCACATGGCCTATCCTGGAATTAAAAGGGAATACAATTACCTGCACAGGATTTGAGATCATATAGTCCGTACTTTTAAATGCAACTACTGATAATGCTGCATGCAAGGACTCATAACTTGGTTTCCACTTCAGCGACAGACGGCATGCAACCATTTGACCTGGTGTATCAAAAGTACTCACCTGTTGGTTACTCGTGAGTATTCCTGAACTTTTATACAACAGAAGTTGAAGAGGCCAGTAATGGCCCATTTAGTGTACCTCCAAGTGAGGGCAATGATGGTAAAGATCACTAATAAATTGGCTGCTGACCCAGAGTGTAACGTGCAGGCTACATTTGGACGGTCTGCTGGTGGATGTATGCAGTGAAATGCGATGGTGAAAGACAGAAAACTTCTGTACAGCCAAACAATAACATGGCTAAGGAAGAAAATACTACTGTGCAGTCATATGGCTCTGTTAGCAGAGACACATGAGGACTATGCCACTCATAGAGTCTCAAGAATAAGTGCAAGTTCCAGCTGCTGTCATTGAAAACATCACTGATGGGTCGGATTCCATTGTCAATTGTACCAATGATGAAAATTTTGGGTCTGCAAGGACCTAAACCAGGCGGGTGCAAGAACTGAAGCAATGAAACAGAACCCTTTGAGGTACTCCACTAGTAACAAGTGATGACACATACTTCATGAAACTGGAATAGTCCAAAGTACTAATTCAGTATTTCTTGCACTTATGCAGCACTTTCTATGGCACCAATGATGCCTTGCATACCACGCATCTGGCTGTGTCTATCTTCATAGATGAAGTAATTTATAAAAATATAGAGCACTTTACATATATAACAAGTTTTGTAATATGTTACTTCAAAGAAATTTTGGGATACAGAACTTATGAGATCCAAAAGCTTGTTGATGGCTTTGATGACCATAGTCTGGAATTTTGGTACAGAAATTATGAGATCTCAAAAGCTTGTGGATATTTTGATGACCATGTAATTTGAACAAAAATGTCCCTCGCTTACTGAATATGAAAAGTTTATCATTGTAATGATGGATTATTGTCAACATCTAATACAAGTTCTATAATGCCGAATATAACTAGCTACTGTTGTAACCATTGTGGTTACCTAGGATGGTAATTTAAAAATAGCTTATAAGTTTTCACGCATACGTAGAGTATGTATTTTACTCAATTAAAACATAATATTATAGGTGGAGGAAGAAGATGAGGATAATGAACTATTATCACCATTGGCTCCAGTGGTAGAAGAAGAGTACTTATCCAAAAGGGTGGGGACTACAATAAAAGCAGTCAGAATACACTTCTTGTTTTCTTCAAAATCATTGACAGTATCAACTTGAGAGAGATACCATCAAGGAATATGTATATATGAGGTTAGGAGATTATGGAAACAACCTCATGCAAAGCGTGCATTGGCTGGAGATATGACAGCCAACTAATTGATCTATGTACGCTTCATTTAGGTATTTTGATAATGAATTACCTAATGTGTTTGTCATATTCGGTTTAAAAAGTACATTGACCCAGCAGTCGGGCATGTTAGGAACCCTGACATGAACATTATTAAATCAAGAAAACTGAGAAATATGTTCGAAGGACTCACTTCATCCCAGATGTTCATTAAACCTGCATAAAATTTGAAGATGTTAAAAAAAGGTGTTAACGACATGTTTATGCTCGAAAAAAAACGGGTTTATTATTCACCCTTATGAAAGTCCAGAGCATTAAGCATGGTTTATTGAGCATATTAAAAACAAAGCAATGGGCTAAGCAGTTACAGGCACATGCTGCATGATTCCAATGCAAGATGCTTCAAGGTACAGCTGCTCCGAGCTGGCTAAACTTAGAAACCCATATATACTACGACAAGGCTGCCAATATATACCTTCATTCATTTGCCCGGCACATCAGGAGACAGGGCTAGAGAAAGATTACAGGGAAAGGATTTTGTCAGATTAATCAGATACAGGACTGAAATATTGCAGAATATCACTATGAGCTTAAAAAAGTATTTTCTAACCGGAATGTCCATATGCAGATCGCCCGCCATACTTACTGGTTTATTTAAAGTCAGCCAAAAGTGAGACGCTGGATCACAAATGCCAACAGAACAATATGTACACTGCCATCCAAAAATTGTCATCACTAGGATTAAGGGTCTTGCTGAAGTACTACACCCAATGCATACATGAAAAAGACTTGAAAGAATTAATGTGCTGCTACCAGGAGCGTCAATCCTATTGGATTGTTAGTTCCTGCGGTACCAATTCTTATTAACTACCCGCAAAAGATTACAAGCATTTTACTGCTGACATTTCAAATGCTACGAGTAGCCCCTCTTCAAGGAAACATGTATTATGCAATATTATTACAGAGTCATGTTTAGCCATTGATTACTCTGGAGTAGTAATGTGGAAAGAAGTATTTCTTGGCCATGGAGAAATACTAAAGATGATGTGCGCTACACTTGGATGTGTGAAGCAACCGGTAAATTCATGGCAGTACCCCAAAACAAGTAGCTAAATTTCGCAACTGGAAATATACATGGCTGTTGAACAACCGCTTTTATTAAGGCTAAGCGAGTAAAACATGGATACGCATGGAATTCTATGGGGATTTTCATGCTCCGAATGGTGCGCAATCTCTATCCGGGTCATTTTGAAACGAAACATATTGAGAGATCGGCTCTTTGTGAGATATCCCAAGAGATTTGTAAAATTTGGCGAATTCAAGAAGGTGCTATAGATGACTTGTGTATTCCAAATGGTGGGGACTTCGTTCTACTTTCGCCAGGCCCGAACTGCGGAAGCGCGTCGCAACATACAAATCTGGAAGTAATACAAATTGCGGATGAAACTCAAGACAAAACCAAGGGGAAATTGTCCCATTACAGGGTTATGCAATTTTAAACGTAACTATTGAAGCAGTAGAAACCTCAATCAGGAATCGTGATGTTGGCCATAAAGTGAAGTATGAATGCAAAAGGGACAAGTTACCTTTTAAAGCAATTGAAAGTTGTCCATGCTTCCGCCGTCAGCCCATATACTTTAAAATGCCGCTGGTTATTCTCGCAGACATCCTACCAATATTGTATAGAACAAGATTCCATCGTATGGCTACAAGCAAGATCCAGATGGCTAATAAGGAAATAATGGCTTTCGAACTCATGGACTTAGTTGAAAGCTGCATGATTGATCAAGGTAATACTTTTCCGTGGATTGATGTTTAACATCAATGAAATGGCACAAGCATTTATATTCTGCCTGCGGAAAGGGGATGTAGGACCCTACCTTTTATGGGTCCTACTCCTCATAAATGTTGGGTCTTCTACATCCCGAGTGATGTGGCGAAGCTGAAGAAGAAGAAGAAGAAGAAGAAGAAGCCACAGCCATGCAAGATAATGACCGGGCTTCTTGTTGGTCCGCTTTGGTATTGCCCTCGATTCATGATACCCCTAATTAATGGTGCCGGTAATGATGTACCGGATGATAGGAGTGCTCTAATTCAATTGCCTCAATAGACTTTGAAGATGAAAATATCGACAACAAAGGATGATATATAAAACTGACAGAAATTCCGTACGGCATGAGTAGAACTCTCGTGGTAATTAAGTGTGAATGTCTGCTCGTGAACATAGTTTCAAACAATGGCAAAGTGCCTTAACCATGGATGCAAGGATGTGTCAAAAACTTCTGTACATGGGGAATTTATAGTTGAACTTGTGACTTCTAAAATATGTGAAGTGGAAAAAGAATAATCGGTATTTCGCTAAGTACCATGCAAAAGCTGGAACCCCGGAGAATATGGTGCGGGTCTGGGCGTTTGTCGCGAATAAATATGGGTGCAGGCTAAAAAAAAAGGGGATATACTGGTCAATGAAGCTAGACAATGGGTGCAGGCCAAAAGGGAGATAATATACCGGGTCAATGAGGCTATGCACAATATCCTTAAGGAAAATTTCGTACGCCGAATTGAATGGCAACCGAAAAGAAAAAAGGGGAACTTTGCACAAAAGTTAGGTTCTCGGCTAAAAATGGCACTTATTAGAGGATTGTTAAGCATCCGAAGTTGTGCTCGCGTGGCTGTAAAGAAGGTTCACCAGATCTCTTTGGTGCTATTTCAGAGTGAAGCTGAGATGCCAAAGGAGTATACTTAAAGGGACCAGGCAAAAGCTTAAAGGACCCAACAACAACAGCTTCCTCTCAAAAGACTGATAAGGGAGCCTAAAACCTAGCAATGGTGGAGCTTTCAAACAGCTTATAAGATTCCAGGATTCTAAATCAGGTCGGTGGTTTCATACCGCTAAAAATGGTAAATCGAAAAATGCAAAAATGGGTATAAGCAGCCGCTTTTGTACCATGCTTTGTCATGCTTAACATTCTGGAAAACAGGCTAATGGCTTATGAGATGGTAAATTAGTGCTGGCTGCTATATTAGGCTGCTGGAATACAGATTTAAGT